>RPFO01000019.1:0-80932 GCA_009746045.1 Mesostigma viride | reverse complement strand
CAAATACATGACACAATTGATGCTCATTGTGAATGCGTTTCACAACATGGGTCATGCAATTTGGTCACTGGTGCGCTTTCCGCGTGCACTTTTCATTACTAGATTGCTTAAATTTATTAAATTTATTAAAATTTATTATTCAAGTCGGGGTAAAATTGGCTGTTTTTGTCATAGTGTCATGCACTCGGAGGGTAAAGCAAGTGAGACAAGTTGTAGATTATTTACAATTGCACAACCCTCTCCACGACCCCGCTAGTTCTATTTATAGAACGAATTATAATTATTGCCAAAATTGTGCACAAGCCTGTGCACAACCCAACCAGTAATTCCACTTGAACTTTGAATATTCAAGTGAATGCTCTGGAGACAGATGTACAGATCGATCTTTACAAATGTACACGAGTTCAGATCAAGCTATCTAACTACCTACTAACAGGCGTTTCTTTACACCCCGTCCGCTGGGCTTCTTTACACCCCCCTCCCGCACATCTGCGCCAGCCTTCCCTTGAGGTTTTCGTTTGCCCTGCCCTGCGGCTTGGTCTCCCCCCTTCTCTTGGAGTCGTGGGGAAGATCTGGTCGCTGGGGAAGATCTGGTCGCCAGGTACCCCTTGTCCATCCACCACTCCAAATACGTTCCCTCAGGTGGCTTGAAACAGTTCCGCATCTCGTCTTGTTGTACCTTGAAAATTGCCGCGGGCATCGTCCCCTGCTCCCCATTAATCCAGATTCCCTTTTCGTCACACCCTTCTGCCCAAAATTTAACGTACCACACGCCCGTTTTATCCACCTTTCGAACGACTCCATGCACCAGGAACGTGTCGACGTGGAAATCAGGCATGTGTGCCAGCTTCATTGGGTCTGCATTGAGTTTAGCCACCGAATCAGCAGCCCACGTGGGCTTCCACAACGTATCAAGGCGCTGGGATTGGTTCTTCCGATACTGGCAAAATTCACCGCCGTGCTTGCACAATACCGAAACCGGACATCCAACAGGCGAGCGGGGCACGACCCGTTTCCCCCCCCCCCACCTTCCAGATTCTCCATCCACGGCTGCCAACTTGGTGGTGGCACTTTCTTGTCTAGTGGCTTGGGCTGGGTTGCGGTAACTGTGACACGTCTTTGTGGCGCTTCCTCCTCAGGTTCCGATTCTTCCGATTCTTCCGAATCTTCCTCAAACCCTTTGGGTGGGCCGCCATGCGCGTCATCCTTTGGCGGCTCCTCTTCAGACTCGTCACCTGTGGGTGGGACAAGCAATGACGAGCGGCGCAATTAGTTATCATTACAATCGCAAATCAAACTTGGGAATATGCAAACATCATAATTTAACCGACCATATTCACTCAGATTAACTTACCCTTTGACAGATGACTAGCCGTTGCTCTTGATCGAACGTGCCCGCCAGGCGAAAGGAGCTTTTTGCAGTAGTCGACGGCACGCCCCAACATCCCCCCCCAGACGCCCCCGAATTCCCCTTCGAGCCTCCCTCCCCTCCCCCCCCTCCTTCCCCCCTTCCCCCGATGCGCCGGTCGACCCGCCCCCCTCTCCGCCCTTCTCTCCGCCCCCCTCTCCGCCCTTTGACCCGCCCCCCTCTCCGCCCTTCGACCCGCCCCCCTCTCCGTCCTTCGACCCCCCCCCTCTCCGCCCTTCGACCCCCCCCTCTCCGCCCTTCGACCCGCCCCCCTCTCCGTCCTTCGACCCCCCCCCTCTCCGCCCTTCGACCCGCCCCCCTCTCCGCCCTTTGACCCGCCCCCCTCTCCGTCCTTCGACCCCCCCCCTCTCCGCCCTTCGACCCGCCCCCCTCTCCGCCCTTCGAACCCCCCCCTCTCCGTCCTTCGACCCGCCCCCCTTATCACCACCCTCATTCCCGCCCCCCTCATCATCGCCGGCACCATCATCACCAACCTCCTCCCCATCATCACCCCCATGTGACCCGACATCCTCATCATCCCCCATTGAGACGTCTTCGGCCGAGGGGGTCTCCGAGGCGGCGCGCTTCCGGCGTTTCTTTTTGGTGCCAGCGCCTGCCGTCTCCAGCGGACGCTTCTGGGCTGCACCCGCAATTTCCTTGCCCGAACGGCCGTTGGGATTGGAAATATCCTCCCCCTCAGGCCGCTTCCCAAGTACCTTCAGAAGGACCTTAAACCCATCCACCTGCTCCTTTGACCCAATGAAGATCACGGGTGGGTTGAAGAATCCCGTGAAATCGCCTAGGTACGACGACCAGGCGTCCTTCACACCATTGAAATCTCCACAATCCTTCGCCGCCTTCCAGTCCCTTTTCTCCACCCACGCACCCGTTCGACCCTTCAACAATTCCTCATCATTCCACAGCTTCGCGTGGTGTTCCAAATTCAGCAGCCATATCCCATTCTTGATATCCGGCTGGTTCACCCCCCCCTTCCTCTTCACAACAAATTCGAACCCCTCCATTGCATTAAGTACCACTTGAGCCAACCGTGTCGGCCCATCGCTTTTCTCCCACGCGAAAGTCTTCATCATGAACTCACAGGTCGTTTCCCCGTCAGACCCGTAAATTTTCTTAGAAATCCACGGGCCCTGCTGCTCGATTTCGGATGCCAGCTCCTCCGACCCAAACTTCCGCGGGGGTTCCCGCTTCTCCCCCACCTTTTTTTGGCGACCCGACTGGACGTCCTCTGCCTCGGCATGTTCGGCTTGGCCTTCCTCCGGCACAGCCCCCGTCACCACCACAGCCCCCGCCACAGGCTGTACGGGTTGGGGCACCACAGCCTGTTCGGTTGGGGGTTCGGGCGCAATCAGGACCCACCATTTCGTTTCCTCCTTGTGGGTCGTCCCAAAATCCGTCCTCTCCAGCAGTGCAAGTGGGAAGGTGGAATCGTCCCTCCCCGTTGGCCTGATAACCGCCCTTAGTCTCTTGGCAGCTACAGCGACCGTATCGGCCACCCTCTGAAGGGCGCTGTCGGATTCCGAAGGCTGCATCGGCAACCAGCCGAGGTCGCGTGGTTCGGGGTATTTCCCCAAATCGCGGTTGTAGATCATGAAAAGCTGGACCATCACCTCGCAGAAGATCTTGGCCATGTATGTCAGGTCATACAAGCACTGAGGAGGAACGTGTTTGGCCTTCACGGTTGCCATGATAGACGGCCAGAATCGAAAGCGGGCTAGACTCCTCCACCCTTCCTGTTTGATCCCCCCCCCTTCCTCATCACCCTTCCCTCCCCGTCCAGCTTGTCCGCTGCCACGATGTCCAGAAACTCTGCAAGCTCCTTGGCCAGCTTGTCCTCAATCGGCATTCCACATCTACTGTCGTCGTTCGGAGCGACCGTTTCATCCTTCACAGCCGAGATGAAGTCGTAGACTTGGGTTTTCTCCGATTCGGACAAACCACCCTCGTTCAATCGCCCTCCAACCCGCTCCTCACCACCCTCCTCCCCCTCCCCGTCCTTCCTTGCCTTCTCAGTGCTGCTTGAAACCCCATGAATCAAATTCCATATTTCTTTCTGGTCCTGAAGGGGCACCTCCGGCTTATCCCAGGATTCCTCCATGTGCGTCTTGAAATAGTTGTGCACTTCCAGCAGCGCCGTCCCCCTCGACTTTTTGGAAACGGCCTCGTCTTCTGCATTCAGCCCCCCTCCGATCAGGGCAACCCTCCGATGCGCCTCTCTCCCCTGCATGCATGAAATGTGAATCAGTGTTTGAGACAAAAAACGGTCATACAACACACGACCTGACATTTTGTCCTTACACTTTGGAAGATCGGCCGTTCCCGAACAAAAATCACACCCTAATTTCCAGTTTCCAACGGCCGTTGGCGCAAGAAAAATCACACCCTAATTTCCAGGTTCCAACGGCCGTTGGCGCAAGAAAAATGTCGACCGAATTTCCAGGTTCCAACGGCCGTTGGCGCAAGAAAAGTATCAACCAAATTTCCAGGTTCCAACGGCCGTTGGCGAAAGAAAAATCACACACTAATTTCCAGGTTCCAACGGCCGTTGGCGCGAGAAAAATGACACCCTAATTTCCAGGTTCCAACGGCCGTTGGCGCAAGAAAAATCACACACTAATTTCCAGGTTCCAACGGCCGTTGGCGCAAGAAAAATCACACCCTAATTCCAGGTTCCAACGGCCGTTGGCGCAAGAAAAATCACACCCTAATTTCCAGGTTCCAACGGCCGTTGGCGCAAGAAAAATGTCGACCGAATTTCCAGGTTCCAACGGCCGTTGGCGCAAGAAAAATATCAACAAAATTTCCAGGTTCCAACGGCCGTTGGCGAAAGAAAAATCACACACTAATTTCCAGGTTCCAACGGCCGTTGGCGAACAAAAATCACATCTAGTGCCTACAACGTTCCCACACCCGATCCGTTATATTTACCTTTTGCGTCCGCATGTCCTTCATGGGCGGGATCAGTGCTTCCCCCTCCACCTCCCAGCCCTTGAGCACGTCCAGATTGGTGTACATGAACTTGTCCGCGTCCCTCACCAACCCCCTCCACAAATCAAACGCCTCCTCGGTTGTCTCCACGTACTTGCCCTTTTGTTTACCGGCAATCTCGCCAGCTATCGCAGTCCTCACTTGCTCGTCTGAGCCCTCAAAAATCACGGACTTCAACATCTGCGTGTAGTGGTTGCCGTCCAGCACGGCAAACTGCGCAAACACGAAAGGCTTGTCGTACGCGAGCATGTAGCCCAACGCGGTGTTCGTGAGCTCAAGTACTGCCTCACGGTCAGATGCATCTGACCACTCGGACGTATTCAAGTCCATGGTGATCAAATCCTGCGAGCACGCGGCCGCCATATCCTTCTTGGAGTGCGTCCGGAGAATGGCCCTCCCTTCCTCGGCCGTTGGCGAACGAAAGTATCCGAACCTCTGCACGGCACGGTCACTGTCCTCCCCCGTCAGTTTTTTAATTTTGTCAGAAAACCCTGGATTCTCTTCCAGCCAGGCATTGTAAGAATCGGGCTCCTGGTCTGCCAGCACCTGCCACGCAAACCGGAAGATCAGCACGGCACATTTTGCCTTCGTCAGACTTGTGCCGGCCCCCACGAACCACGGCGCGAGCCCCTTACAATTCCGCACCGTCACCGTCCGATGCCTCATTAGTTCCGGGAGTTGGCACAAGTTGTACTAAAGACCCGTACTTGAGTCGCAATCGCGGACCCCCCCACGATGTCGACATCGTCTGGCACTAGGCGAATCTTCTGCCGCAGATGAAACGCCGCCTGTATGCTGTCAGTTAGATTCTTGTCGTGCACTTGAGAGGACGGCGCTGGCTCCCAGGAGTCCAAAATGCTGGGCTTCGCATTTCCAGCACGTGTCGTCAGCAGCCCCTTCCTCTCAAAGGTCTTCACAATCCCCGACCATAAGTCGGTGCCCGGAGCTCGTTGGCGCCAGTCCTCAAAAAATGTTGTGAGATGCCTTTCCGCCACCCCATGTTCAATCTTGTAAGCCCACCTCCTCCGCTCTTCCTCCGTTCTCTGCCTTGACGGACGCCCCTGATCACATGCAAAAAACATACAGATACAGGGTCAGCTCACTTCCTTAGTGATTTCACTAATTCGGTAGATTAGTGATTCGATTTCACTAACGATTCGAGATTGCGATCCCGGGTCCGATCGGATACTCGTACTAATCTGCCGAATTTGGGGGGTTTCGACTTCGTTGACTTCAGTCAGACCCGAGTCATTAGTGGAAGTAACGTACTAACGATTCGCATGATTAGCACATTGAATGATGTCAGACTAACGAGCCGAATTCATTGTACTAATGAAGCGAATTCACACTAAAGAAGCGATTCTGGCACTAACGAAGCGATTTCTGGCACTAACGAAGCGAACTCCAGCGTCGCTACTGTAGCCTACATGCGTCCTTTCGTGCTGCGTGCAGCGATGGCCACCGCGAGCGAGTCCTTTTAAGGGGACAGGACATGCCCGAATTTCTTGGCGCCGAAAAATTCGCCGTCCGAGGTGCCGTCCCTACTCTGAAAAGTGGGTGCACGGTGCGCGCACCCCTAGCGGAAGTGGCCATGGCGACTGCGTTCAGGCGAAATTACCACAATAGGGCAAGCGAAATGCACAATATTTACTCGAATGTTAAAGACGATGATTTTATGATGTTGGTTTGTGGCGGAAATCAGCTGGTTTACAATATCGCTGATGTTTTTATATGCCATCGGCATGGGGGGTAATCTGAATTTTTTGGTCGCGCGGAATGAAATAGAATTCATGATAGCGGCAGTAAAATCGTGGTTTTGGTGGTTGTTCTGACCGTGAAGCAGGCATTAATATCGGCAGCATCGAATTCTTAACCGAGCGGGTGCTTTTTGCCACATTTTTGGCCATTATCGGTAAGTAATTGTTCAGGCCTGCACAGTGCGTGTCTGACCTGTCCATGGAAGAACGCCTGTTGTTGCGCGCCTGGGCTAGGGATTTCCGAGGGCAAGGTACAGATTTGTCGCGAATGTTATCTGCTATCAGTGCTTTCTTCTATGAGCTCATCGTTCGAAGGTTTTTGCGTTCTTTTTGGGCAGTTTCCGCCAGCTAGCTCGCCGTGGCTTGCCGTTGTGTTGTCGAATACCTGGCAGCTTTAGATTGTTTTCGTTGATTTTGTGGTCAGGGCCGCTTCAGTCGCAGCCTATAGCTTCTCGGGAAGGTTTAAGGCATTTCATGAAACGTGTTCTGGCAAGGATGTTGTGTGTATGGACGCTTCTTGTTGTGTGAGAGTGACGCACCCTCTCTTCGCAGCGGCATCACAGCGCTCTTGCGCTGAAGGGCCGCCAATGGTTTCGTTGCATTTTATCGTGCAGGGATGGAAGTGTTATGGTGATGATAATATGGAGATATTGCATTTGTGTGACTCCATGTAGATAGCTGCCACTAATAGTTTATTTGAGCTTTCCCTTGTTATGATGATGTGACAAGACTACGATGTGCTGAGCCAACCATGGTTGACATGGTTGGCTGCATGCAAGCTATGCATACCATGATCCTACTTGGTTCCTTGCCCTCCATAGTCCTGCTTGTTGCCCATGCCGGTTAGGGCAGTTTAGGAAGTGTTATAGTGTTGATGTGCTTGGTTGGCATCAACCTTACACTCTAACATGGGAGAAACATAGAAAATGCTGGTTAGGCATGTTAGTGCTACCATCATTATTGCTATGCACATAGATACAAGGCTGGCCACGCTCGAGGGTGGTGAAGGCGTATGAGGTGCGTGGCCACCCCATTGTACTTTCTAAACATATTCAGCATGGTTTTGGTGTCTCCTTGATATTCAGCATGGTTTTGGTGCATGTTGGATGGCATATGAAGTGTCATTGTGCTTACCTGCTTACTTAGTGGTCCTTAGCGCCTTGTCAGGTGGTCACATATGAAGCCCATCAACCTGAGCAGTTCTTGTCACAATGACCCCCAACCTTGAGCATGCGTTGTTGTCAGCATGCAAGAACTAACTATATGTGCTTTGGTCAGTTTGCAGATGTCTTTGATGAAGGAGGTGCTAGTGTGGCTAAATGGTTACTAAAACCTCCTTGTACCGTCTTCGTGGGTGGCCGTCTTGGAATGGTGGTAACTTAAGCAGTTCTTGTCAGAATGGCGTCAAACCTTTAACATAGGAGGTACCATATGTGCAGAGGATGGTAGCATGTGGTTTGGCCAGTTTTCACATGGCTTGGATGGGTAAAGATGTGTTAGTGTGGTTGAATACTAGCTAAAACCTCCGTGCAACTGCATGTGCAGGTTTTATGACGGGGAAATCACAGTCCTGGTCGATCAGACGAAGGATAAATACCTCAAGTCTTGGGTCGTGTACGCGTAAAACCCCTTTTCAAGCTCCTTCACGCATTTGGTGGTCTCTTACGCTCCCCCCCCCCCTCAACATGAGACTGTCCTTCATGCAGGACTTGACGGGTTTGTAAGGATTTGACTTTCAAACGGAGGTGCATGTCTTATTCACCAACATACGTCATTCAGAATTACGCACCCTGGAGACAAAATACATGAGCTGGTGCCTGCATGGCCGAATGTTGTGCACTCCCCTTGTATTATGCTGTGTAAGGGAATCAAGCAATTTAATTGACATGGGCTGCACATGCTAAGACCAAGGTAACACACATATATGGCCCAATATATCAAGGAGACAACCCAATATATGTCTTGATATATGTCCCAATGATTGATATATCAAAGAGACAACCAGCGCAGGCCAGAAATCGGGAGAATCCGGACCATGGTAGCTCGAGCCTGCCGTTATCTTTTCCGCGTTTTCGAGTCGTTCAGGATGATGAAGATGAATGGTGATGGAAATGTGTATCCTTGTGCATTGAAATTATGACTGGCTTACGTGTGGAGCGACTAGATGACCTAGACGGTGGGGCCGGAAACAGCATGCTTGATCAGGGCGTGTGTTTCTAGCCTAACTGGCCGGGAGTGTCTAGTGGTGAGCACCATTGCTGCGATCGCTCTCCCACCATTTACGAGGAAATACCCGCAAATGGATATGTCCCAATGAATGAAGGTTCCTTTATTGGTACCCGCATGACTTAGTCTACGTGATAATCAATTTATTAGTTAATTAATTTGTCCCAGTGATGATCAAAGTGTGACATTGTTATCCATTCCCACACAAGGCGTCCCCCTGCCCCTTATTCTCTTTGTGTAACGGCGTAAGATAGGGATAGAAAGCACGATGCTTACTGTGCTCAATGTCTTCCCAACGGCAGCATCCTTCTACATTAATTAATTAATTAATAGACACGTGACTGCGTTCTTATACATATATTAATTAATTTACCATTGCCACAGTCTATTAATTAATTAATTACCATTGCCACAGTGCCGTTACCATTGCCACTATTTGTATATCAAAGAGAAAACCAGATTACTTGTATTAATTGATTTGTCAAGGAGAAAACCATCTACCTACATAGTTAATCAATTAGTTAATTAAACCTACCTAGTTAATCAATTAGTAAATTAAACGTAGCTATTTATCAACCGGCGGTAGTCATGCGTCCAACGGATTTCAGAATGGTGTTTGACATGAATCACGGCCCACGGGCTTGAAAGTGTCTTCAATGGTACCTTCAAAGAACAGCTAGTAGAGGACATGGGGGGCCTAGGCCTCTCCGTGATTTGGAACAAGATGATGGACAAGGCCAAGTGGGCCCAGGTCATAGAGGACAACGAACCCCCTCCCGTGGGGAAGCGCCCGCGTTTGCAAACATGTGGGAAGCGCGCTAGACAATTCGTCCATCCATCCATCCATCGGGGTTAATGCTCCGTGACTCCCCAACGGGAGCACGAGTCTAATTAATTAATTAATTAATGGTACCAAAGTGGGGATCCATACCTAGGTCCTCAAAATTGACTTAGTTTGGCATGATGTTTGGCTAATGGTGTTTGGCAGGAATGGTGTTTGGCTAATGATAGTAAATAGCACACCTTATTTTGTTAACAGGAATGGTGTTTGGCTAATGATAATAAATAGCATACCCTATCCACCCACACACACACACACACACACACACACACACACACACACACACACACACACACACACACACACACAATGCACCAAATTGGTGCATTAGGTATTAGGTATTATACCCACACCCACCCGAACACGTGCCCACCCACCCAGGCATACACGCACACACGCACGCACGCACGCACGCACGCACGCACGCACGCACGCACGCACGCACGCACGCACGCACGCACGCACGCACGCACGCACGCACGCACGCACGCACGCACGCACGCACGCACGCACGCACGCACGCACGCACGCACGCACGCACGCACGCACGCACGCACGCACGCACGCACGCACGCACGCACGCACGCACGCACGCACGCACGCACGCACGCAGTCCATGCCCTCCCTTCCTCCTCCCTCCCTCCCTCCCTCCCTCCCTCCCTCCCTCCCTCCCTCCTCCCTCCCTCCCTCCTCCCTCCCTCCCTCCCTCCCTCCCTCCTCTCCCTCCCTCCCTCCCTCCCTCCCTCCTCCCTCCTCTCCCTCCTCCCTCCCTCCCTCCCTCCCTCCCTCCCTCCCTCCCTCCCTCCCTCCCCCTCCCTCCTCCCTCCCTCCCTCCCTCCCTCCCTCCCTCCCTCCCTCCCTCCCTCCCTCCCTCCCTCCCTCCCTCGCTCCCTCCCTCCCTCCTCCTCCCTCCCTCCCTCCCTCCTCCCTCCCTCCCTCCCTCCCTCCCTCCCTCCCTCCTCCCTCCCTCCCTCCCTCCCTCCCTCCCTCCCTCCCTCCCTCCCTCCCTCCCTCCCTCCCTCCCTCCCTCCCTCCCTCCCTCCCTCCCTCCCTCCCTCCCTCCCTCCCTCCCTCCCTCCCTCCCTCCCTCCCTCCCTCCCTCCCTCCCTCCCTCCCTCCCTCCCTCCCTCCCTCCCTCCCTCCCTCCCTCCCCACCACACCATCCAAGGCTGCCTGCCTCCTGTGTGTCTTCCAGGTCCAGACCAGCCTGACCTGGTAGTGTCGTCAGCTTGCGAGCGTTCCCACGTGCCTACCTATGTGGCTGGCAACATGCGTAAACCCATTCATGCATGCGTGCATGCACGCATGCGACCATATTTGAACATATCTGTCCAGGCCTGCCAAAACATGACCATGCAAAGATACACGCAAACTAGCGTACCAGCGGCAAGCATGTGTGCAAATATGAACTGTTCGCCTGCCCCTCTGCCTGCACTTCATCCTGCCTGTCAGTATGTCTGCCGACACAGGATGCAGGAGGGAGGCCGCCTTCCACAGGCTAATCCCACCAAGGAAATGAAATAAAGCGCATAAAAGCAAAGCAACCAACAGCAAGAGGCAAAAGGTTACATAGATGAATGCCACATGCAAGACGTATGGACAACATGACACTCAAGGCGCCATAATACCCTGAGCATCCATAACATTGACGCAGTCAGGTGCGGCAATTATCAATGCAGGTGTTTGCGGCCGTCGAATCCACGGCAGCGGTGCCAGACGGAAGGACAGCACACATCCTAGGTCCCGCAAAGAATTTCTTCAGCGGCCACCGACAGCACCGGAAAATAAAATTCCAGCAAGAAACGCAACAAACAATAACCAACCCTGACTAGACCTCCATTTTCAACCACCCTATCACCCTAAACCAGAACTGCGGCTCACCAGATGCTCCGGAGGTCAAGCAGTATCCGGTTTTCACTTACGCACGTTTCCGCAGTATTCTCACGGCATTCCCACCGGCAGCTACCTCGGTCCGCCCCAAAAATGCTGTACGATGGAGCCCATGGATGTATCCCGCATTCGACGCCTTTTTGAAGTGATCGCGTCACGTAGGCAGCTGTAGGCACACGATTCACACGATTCCGGATAGCCCAGTTTTTCATTCTTTGATCATCGCAATCGGTCGCTATATGCATGACTCCAACCTCAGCGTGGAGCGATGAAGACTGAGAAATGTAGCAATTATACACATAAGCACGAGATTTTTCACAGATTTCTTTCTGAAACGATTGTTTTCGCAGCAAGAATGGGAAATGCCGTCTCCATAGCTCCACGAGCTGACGACCTCGCCATCATACTAATGAAGTGAGTTGCATGTACTAATTATTCGCGTCGTTAGTGCTTTCGGATCGGATTTGGTCGGGTACGATTTGTCACTAATCAGTATCCGATCAGATTTCTCGGGTAAACCGTACTAATGAACCGAATTTTGTCACTAATTGAGGTGCCGAAATCACTAAGGAAGTGAGCTGACCCTGTAGCCGGAAGGTCAGTACTATGTTCCAACGGCCGTCGCCGGAAAAATAACACCCTAATTTCCAGGTTCCAACGGCCGTTGGCGCATGAAAATCACACCCTAATTTACAGGTTCCAACGGCCGTTGGCGCATGAAAATCACACCCTAATTTCCAGGTTCCAACGGCCGTTGGCGACAGAAAAATCACACCCTAATTTCCAGGTTCCAACGGCCGTTGGCGCGAGAAAAATGACACCCTAATTTCCAGGTTCCAACGGCCGTTGGCGCGAGAAAAATCACACCCTAATTTCCAGGTTCCAACGGCCGTTGGCGCAAGAAAAATGACACCCTAATTTCCAGGTTCCAACGGCCGTTGGCGACAGAAAAATCACACCCTAATTTCCAGGTTCCAACGGCCGTTGGCGCATGAAAATCACACCCTAATTTACAGGTTCCAACGGCCATTGGCGCATGAAAATCACACCCTAATTTACAGGTTCCAACGGCCGTTGGCGCATGAAAATCACACCCTACAGTAATTTCAAGGTTCCGACGGCCGTTGGGCAAAAAAAAAATAACACCCTAATTTCCAAATTGCAACGGCCGTTGGCGCAAGAAAATCAAGCAAGAAAAGGACAAGGACAAGGTGCTGGCACAAGGACAAGGACAAGGACAAGGACAAGGACAAGGACAAGGACCAGGACAAGGACAAGGACAAGGACAAGGACAAGGACAAGGACAAGGTGCTGGCACAAGGACAAGGACAAGGACAAGGACAAGGACAAGGACAAGGACAAGGACAAGGAGAAGGACAAGGACAAGGACAAGGACAAGGACGAGGACAAGGACGAGGACAAGGACAAGGACAAGGACAAGGACAAGGACAAGGACAAGGACAAGGACAAGGACAAGGACCCGGACAAGGACCCGGACAAGGACCCGGACAAGGACCCAGACAAGGCCAAGGCCAAGGCCAAGGCCAAGGCCAAGGCCAAGGACGAGGACAAGGACGAGGACAAGGACAAGGACAAGGACAAGGACAAGGACAAGGACAAGGACAAGGACAAGGACAAGGACAAGGACAAGGACAAGGACGAGGACAAGGACGAGGACAAGGTGCTGGCACAAGGACAAGGACAAGGACAAGGACAAGGACAAGGACAAGGACAAGGACAAGGTGCTGGCACAAGGACAAGGACAAGGACAAGGACAAGGACAAGGACAAGGACAAGGACAAGGACAAGGACAAGGACAAGGACAAGGACAAGGACAAGGACAAGGACAAGGACAAGGACAAGGACAAGGACAAGGACAAGGACAAGGACAAGGACAAGGACAAGGACAAGGACAAGGACAAGGACAAGGACAAGGACAAGGACAAGGACAAGGACAAGGACAAGGACAAGGACAAGGACAAGGACAAGGACAAGGACAAGGACAAGGACAAGGACAAGGACAAGGACAAGGACAAGGACGAGGAGAAGCACAAGGACAACCACAACGAAAAGGACAAGGACAAGGACAAGGACAAGGACAAGGACAAGGACAAGGACAAGGACAAGGACAAGGACAAGGACAAGGACAAGGACAAGGACAGGGACAGGGACAAGGACAAGGACAAGGACAAGGACAAGGACGAGGACGAGGACGAGGACGAGGACGAGGACGAGGACGAGGACGAGGACGAGGACGAGGACGAGGACGAGGACGAGGACGAGGACGAGGACGAGGACGAGGACGAGGACGAGGACGAGGACGAGGACGAGGACAAGGACAAGGACAAGGACAAGGACAAGGACAAGGACAAGGACAAGGACAAGGACGAGGACGAGGACGAGGACGAGGACGAGGACGAGGACGAGGACGAGGACGAGGACGAGGACGAGGACGAGGACGAGGACGAGGACGAGGACGAGGACGAGGACGAGGACGAGGACGAGACGAGGACGAGGACAAGGACAAGGACAAGGACAAGGACAAGGACAAGGACAAGGACAAGGACAAGGACAAGGACAAGGACAAGGACAAGAACAAGGACAAGGACAAGGACAAGGACAAGGACAAGGACAAGGACAAGGTGCTGGCACAAGGACAAGGACAAGGACAAGGACAAGGACAAGGACAAGGACAAGGACAAGGACCAGGACAAGGACAAGGACAAGGACAAGGACAAGGACAAGGACAAGGTGCTGGCACAAGGACAAGGACAAGGACAAGGACAAGGACAAGGACAAGGACAAGGACAAGGACAAGGAGAAGGACAAGGACAAGGACAAGGACAAGGACGAGGACAAGGACGAGGACAAGGACAAGGACAAGGACAAGGACAAGGACAAGGACAAGGACAAGGACAAGGACAAGGACAAGGACAAGGACAAGGACAAGGGCAAGGCAAGGACAAGGACAAGGACAAGGACAAGGACAAGGACAAGGACGAGGACAAGGACGAGGACAAGGACAAGGACAAGGACAAGGACAAGGACAAGGACAAGGACAAGGACAAGGACAAGGACAAGGACAAGGACAAGGACAAGGACAAGGACAAGGACAAGGACGAGGACAAGGACGAGGACAAGGTGCTGGCACAAGGACAAGGACAAGGACAAGGACAAGGACAAGGACAAGGACAAGGACAAGGTGCTGGCACAAGGACAAGGACAAGGACAAGGACAAGGACAAGGACAAGGACAAGGACAAGGACAAGGACAAGGACAAGGACAAGGACAAGGACAAGGACAAGGACAAGGACAAGGACAAGGACAAGGACAAGGACAAGGACAAGGACAAGGACAAGGACAAGGACAAGGACAAGGACAAGGACAAGGACAAGGACAAGGACAAGGACAAGGACAAGGACAAGGACAAGGACAAGGACAAGGACAAGGACAAGGACAAGGACAAGGACAAGGACAAGGACAAGGACAAGGACGAGGAGAAGCACAAGGACAACACAACGAAAAGGACAAGGACAAGGACAAGGACAAGGACAAGGACAAGGACAAGGACAAGGACAAGGACAAGGACAAGGACAAGGACAAGGACAGGGACAGGACAAGGACAAGGACAAGGACAAGGACAAGGACGAGGACGAGGACGAGGACGAGGACGAGGACGAGGACGAGGACGAGGACGAGGACGAGGACGAGGACGAGGACGAGGACGAGGACGAGGACGAGGACGAGGACGAGGACGAGGACGAGGACGAGGACAAGGACAAGGACAAGGACAAGGACAAGGACAAGGACAAGGACAAGGACAAGGACAAGGACAAGGACGAGGACGAGGACGAGGACGAGGACGAGGACGAGGACGAGGACGAGGACGAGGACGAGGACGAGGACGAGGACGACAGGACGAGGACGAGGACGAGGACGAGGACGAGGACGAGGACGAGGACGAGGACGAGGACGAGGACAAGGACAAGGACAAGGACAAGGACAAGGACAAGGACAAGGACAAGGACAAGGACAAGGACAAGGACAAGGACAAGGACAAGGACAAGGACAAGGACAAGGACAAGGACAAGGACAAGGACAAGGACAAGGACAAGGACAAGGACAAGGACAAGGACGAGGAGAAGCACAAGGACAACCACAACGAAAAGGACAAGGACAAGGACAAGGACAAGGACAAGGACAAGGACAAGGACAAGGACAAGGACAAGGACAAGGACAAGGACAAGGACAGGGACAGGACAAGGACAAGGACAAGGACAAGGACAAGGACGAGGACGAGGACGAGGACGAGGACGAGGACGAGGACGAGGACGAGGACGAGGACGAGGACGAGGACGAGGACGAGGACGAGGACGAGGACGAGGACGAGGACGAGGACGAGGACGAGGACGAGGACAAGGACAAGGACAAGGACAAGGACAAGGACAAGGACAAGGACAAGGACAAGGACGAGGACAAGGACGAGGACGAGGACGAGGACGAGGACGAGGACGAGGACGAGGACGAGGACGAGGACGAGGACGAGGACGAGGACGAGGACGAGGACGAGGACGAGGACGAGGACGAGGACGAGGACGAGGACGAGGACGAGGACGAGGACGAGGACGAGGACAAGGACAAGGACAAGGACAAGGACAAGGACAAGGACAAGGACAAGGACAAGGACAAGGACAAGGACAAGGACAAGGACAAGGACAAGGACAAGGACAAGGACAAGGACAAGGACAAGGACAAGGACAAGGACAAGGACAAGGACAAGGACAAGGTGCTGGCACAAGGACAAGGTGCTGGCACAAGGACAAGGACAAGGCCAACGACAAGGACAAGGACGAGGACGAGGACGAGGACGAGGACGAGGACGAGGACGAGGACGAGGACGAGGACGAGGACGAGGACGAGGACGAGGACGAGGACGAGGACGAGGACAAGGACAAGGACAAGGACAAGGACAAGGACAAGGACAAGGACAAGGACAAGGACAAGGACAAGGACAAGGACAAGGACAAGGACAAGGACAAGGACAAGGACAAGGACAAGGACAAGGACAAGGACAAGGACAAGGACAAGGACAAGGACAAGGACAAGGACAAGGACAAGGACAAGGACAAGGACAAGGACAAGGACAAGGACAAGGACAAGGACAAGGACAAGGACAAGGACAAGGACAAGGACAAGGAGGGGGGACAAGGACAAGGAGAAGGACAAGGACAAGGACAAGGACAAGGACGAGGACAAGGACGAGGACAAGGACAAGGACAAGGACAAGGACAAGGACAAGGACAAGGACAAGGACAAGGACAAGGACAAGGACAAGGACAAGGACAAGGTGCTGGCACAAGGACAAGGACAAGGACAAGGACAAGGACAAGGACGCGGACGCGGACGCGGACGCGGACGCGGACGCGGACGCGGACGCGGACGCGGACAAGGACAAGGACAAGGACAAGGACAAGGACAAGGACAAGGACAAGGACAAGGACAAGGACAAGGACAAGGACAAGGACAAGGACAAGGACAAGGACAAGGACAAGGACAAGGACAAGGACAAGGACAAGGACAAGGACAAGGACAAGGACAAGGACAAGGACAAGGACAAGGACAAGGTGCTGGCACAAGGACAAGGACAAGGACAAGGACAAGGACAAGGACAAGGACAAGGACAAGGACAAGGACAAGGACAAGGACAAGGACAAGGACAAGGTGCTGGCACAAGGACAAGGACAAGGACAAGGACAAGGACAAGGACAAGGACAAGGACAAGGACAAGGACAAGGACAAGGACAAGGACAAGGACAAGGACAAGGACAAGGACAAGGACAAGGACAAGGACAAGGACAAGGACAAGGACAAGGACAAGGACAAGGACAAGGACAAGGACAAGGACAAGGACAAGGACAAGGACAAGGACAAGGACAAGGACAAGGTGGGGGGACAAGGACAAGGACAAGGACAAGGACAAGGACAAGGACAAGGACAAGGACAAGGATGGCGCAAGAAAATCCCATCTTTGTGCGTAACACCTACCCGGGCAGCTGGCAGTGTCTTGTGGGTTGCTTTTCCAGTTGCTGCCGTCGCGGCATCGGAACCCGATGACCCAGAAGCCGCCGATTTCCTCCGCTCCTTCGCCGACTTTGCTGCATGAACGCCGCGCGCCTCTTGCCCCGACGATGGTGCGGGGGGAGGGGGCATTTGCTGTGCTGCCGCTGCAGCTTCCGACGGCGCGGAAGGGCCGGCGGCCGCAGGGGGCAACACCGGTGGCGGCGGAGAGCCCGGCGGCGGGGGCGCCGGCGGAGGGGAAGGCGGGTGGTTGTGCGTACAAGCACGCTGTGACACGCAGACGACAAAGAAAAAATCCGCCGAATATGTTAGCAAGCGGTGCGGTGCAGCACACACATCTGACAAAGCTCATAGGTCAACCCTTAAAACCGTGTCCAACTGCCCGCTATAAAAACCGGGCAATTGTCACTTTCCATGATAATGTCCACAAACCAACCTAATAGTTAGTTATGGTCCATTATAGGACACAAGCACACACATATATTCACCACCTTGGGGGTCATGTCATTGGTCATATTGCAATGTCCTATGGGTGCCAAATATAGCACCCCCTGACAGAAAGGAAGCTAGTAAAGGGCTCATGAACACCAAGGTTGCATGTGGAGGAGCAGGGACCCAGCTGCAAGCTCTAACAATAAATGCCCACTACAAATAGCGGACAGTTTGGTTTGTGACACCTGTTAGCATTACAAAGCTCAATTCTCATCCCGTAGCAACAAAAATGTAATGTCCGCTGTAAATATCACTCAAAACGGCTAAAGGGTTAAAACGAAGTTGTAGTTGTTTTGCGGCATCAAGTTTCAAAGTACGTACTGGGATACCCTTCGCCAGCCTGCTTGGCATCCAGTAGGATAAGATCTTGGAACCAGTAAGGGGGCTTCGCTTGCTGCGGCAGATGGTGCAATCCATTGTGATCTGCGCGCAAAACATACACAAACGAACAACCCTCATAGGTTGAGCAATCCACAAAATCATGCCATTACTGTAACAACATGGGCAAAGCATACACAAACGAACAACCATCATAGATTGAGCTAGCAATCCACAACATCATGCCATTACTGTAACAACATGGGCAAAGCATACACAAACGAACAACCATCATAGATAGAGCTAGCAATCCACAACATCATGCCATTAATGTAATAACATGGGCAAAACATACACAAACAAATAGCCATGATAGGGCATTAAGAGAATAGCCATGATTGGGGCAATAAGAGAATTTTTTTTGTTCAATTCAATGATCACAATTTATGCACACAGTCGATGCATTCATAAATGAGGCAGGTTCTTCCGAAAATTGGCTCCGTCGTAGAGTGTCAACGGCCAACTTGCAAACACGCACGTTACATGATATACATCCTAGTCATTATGGTCCTATACAAACGCCAGAAGGGCCTAATACCGGTTTAATTGGATCTTTAGCTACGCATAATAAAGTAAATGAATATGTTTTCTTGTCCTTTTTATACATTACATAAAAATCAAGTAATTAAAAGTGAAATACCTATTTTTATACCTCCACATCAACAAGATCAATTTAAATTCGCCCCAGAATATTTATTACTTTCTTGTTACTCTAGTGTTGAAAATAATTATGTTCATGTGCGATATAAACCAGAATTTAGTAGTAAAGCAGAAGAAGTCGATTATTTGGGGATTTCTCTAACGCAAGCTTCAATAGCTACTTCATTTATTCCCTTTTTGGAACATGATGATGCAAACCGAGCATTAATGGGTTGTAATATGCAAAGACAAGCAGTTCCATGACACCAAGGTTGAGACTTACATGCATCGTTGCAAGGGTTGAAACAATAACGAAATTGTATGACCACAGACACATAAAATGGAAGGCTTGCTCAGTATTATTATTTACCCATCAATCAATTTTAAAGGCAAGGAAATGTTGAAATACGGACGACCGTCCCAAGTTCGCCAGCATTAACAAAAGCATTTCTGTGACAAGAACAGTGGGCGACCATTCCCATTATTATCTTTTCCTCGTTTGTTTCTTCCCCTTCCCGGACTCGTATTCATAAGCGACGTCCGCCATCCCCAAACGATGCAAAATTTTGTTGGAGCTCTGCATCTTCTCCAACAGTTCTTGATCCGATTCCTCCTTTGCACGACGCGCTTCCTCTGCCTTCGCCTTTGCGGCCTCCACATCTGCATCTATATCCGCCTTCACCACCATCCTGATCAAACGGTCCCGCTCCTCAGGCCTCGGGAGCGTCGGCAGTCTCACCGGCTCTGCGGCAAGAAGAGCCTCCAAAATATCCTTGTGCAGTCTTTGTGCTTCCACAAATCCATTATTCATCATCAAGGTGTACGCGCATTCACGCGCCACACCCTGCAAGGAATCCCCCATGGTAACGTTTTGCCCATGAGCAAACCCGTACGCGCTGTCCCCCTCTGCCGAAATCTCGAGTCCCTGCCTGTCGAGGCGCACCAGCTCAACTTTCCGTTCCCCAGTGTGCGTTGCCGTGAAGTGGAGGACCGAGCGTGTCATTCCGGTCTTCCCCATCAACATCTGCAAACTTGCTACGTATGCGATCCCACGAGCGCACACGTCCTCCAACTTCTCGGCAAAAGGTAGATGTGTCTTGCAATACACATCCAATCCCTCCAGTGGTCTATCACATCTAAGAAATCCACACCCCCCGTATGGATCCTTGGCATTTTGGTACTCGAGGTCGTGCGCTTGTAGGAACTTGTAATGTTCCGCGCACAGTCCCTCGACCCTTACGGGCTCCGTACAGATTTTGCATTTCGTTGCCATCTGCGCAATTGCCATGAGTCCCATACAGCAGCCATTGTATAACAGGGGCAATAAGGACCGTCAGAACCCCCTCTGGCGTCTTTCTCACACAATTCTCAATCTAGTCTTGTTGTGCAATAATTGTTGGTTCAAAGGTCCGTTCAAAGAAGTTTTATGAGACAAAATAAATTAGTTTCAATTACACGCATCAGATTAATCAAATCATATTTTCTCCCTCTCTTTCTTACTGAGCAATTCTGTCCATCCTGCCCCTCTTTGCCGGCTTCTCATCAATCTCCTCATCAAAATCACACACACGTCTAATCTGCTGTCTAATCTGCTCTACCAACCCCCCCTTGCGCATCAGGTCTTTCACCTCCCCCTTCAAGAGCGCTGTCACGAGTCGCGCGCACTCATACGCGGACTCCGTGGCCAGGTCCCTTCCCATATCATGCCACACTTTGGCCGTTGGACAGTCGGGATGGTCTCCCATGTAAGCCCACACATGCCTTGGCGGCTTGTCCTTACCGCCTATCCCCTCTCCAGGTCGCATCTGTCCCACCTCCTCTATCACCCACTCTGCATCACGCAGCATGAATCGAGGCTTCTTGTCAACATAGTACAAGACCAAAACCATGTTGTTGGGCCAAGGCTTCCACTTTTTCGTCACGATGTGACGGTCAATCGTCATCAGCCCGCTCTCGATTTCGGCAAACAACGCCCCCCATACGTCAGAATGCTTGGGACAGAACCACTCGCTTTCCGTCGGCACTCCTTCCCATTGACAATCCGGATGTTCGCATCGAATGGGGTCATCGAATGAGGTCATCTGTGCACATCGATATTTTTTACACCACCCGCAAACGCACGCATTCAGCAGGGTCAACGGCCGTTGGCCCTGTTAAATTCCACACACCCCAACGGCCGTTGGCCTTAGACGCACAAAACTTGACACCATCAGGCGATTTTTTCCAAATGATTCTTCTTTATTAAATAAATTTACATTCATCCTAAAATCACATTCTAGTCAACATCCTCCCCATCTTTAGTGGGTTGCATTCGACCCCAATTGTCGTTCATAAAACTGACCAAAACATGAGCCGGAGTCCCCACATCCTCCTCACGCCTCAATTTACGCAATACACCTTTAGCAATTCCACCATACCCATCAACCTCCGACATCATCATGCCCACGCCATCAAGACGTTCAGCGTGCAATTGCCCGTCCTCTTCGAGAACCAGATCGGGCAGGTCTTCCAGTTCGGCCTCCACAATCTCTATCAGGTTTTCCTTTGTAGTCTCCCCCCCTTCCTTTCCTTCTTTTCCGCACTCCATCCTACACCCTGCCCCTGCACAACCGACGTCCATGGCAAGTTAAGAAACGGACTCAGCTCACAGGACATTTTGCAAGTCCAACGGCCGTTGGCGACCAAAAACACCTAGTCGCATGCATTCCTTGCTCTCTCCACCAAAGCAGAGGCCAGGACGACCCTTTCCACGACCTTTTCAATTTCCTCCCCCTCAGCATCAGCAACAACGGTCATGGCAAATCGGGCTTGGCGCTTAACCCCCGATGCCAGAACGGCAGCCATCTCCACACGAGTTTTTGACACTTCAACAGGTACAGGCAATTCGCCGACCGCAAAAGTAAGCCTTGCGAGGTGCGGGACCCACCAATCACCTTCCAAAAATCCGCAACCCCATCCAATCATGAAATACAACAACAGGTCTGCGCCCATGGCGCCTGCGATATCCAAGTCGTCATGCGAAACAATCGCATGCACGTCATCCTCCGAGCACAGCATCCATGTAAAAACGGCGTCCCCGAAACCTTGGCAGTAGGCATACGAGTCAAAGTCAGGGTGATTCAACATCCATTCCCGCGACCGGACCGCCATTCTTTCCAGACTTCCAGCACCGTCCACCTCAAAACTCAGGACAAGAGGTCCTTCACCAGCACTGGACTCGCCATTCACAAACAACAAGCCTCCTTTGATCACCTCTTGCATCTCCCCTGACAACTTGGCGTGTCCATCACAAAAAGGCATGCAATCCGTCCCGAATGGAAGCTGGCAATCCCGGGCGATACATCCCCCCTTTTTTGCAAACAAATCCTTCACCCTCCCTGCCATTCCCGTTCGCACGCTGACATGACGCACGCACAAGTCATCCCCTCCTGCTCTCGCTTCCTGGCACCACGCAACCGTGCATTTGACCGCCATCTGCGACCACCAACACCGTTTGATACACATTTCTCACCGTCAACGGCCGTTGGCTTGAAACAACAAGAATGATTTATTACTCGCACGAAAATCACACCATTTTCCAGTCTCCAACGGCCGTTGGCGCACGAAAAATGCACGAAAAAAATTTTTATTATGCATTTATTGATTACATCCATAGTGCCACGTGGCGAATCACACCCAACTTTCCAGCTGCCAACGGCCGTTGGCGCAAAGAAAATCACACCCAACACTTCAGTCGCATAATCGATTCGCGTCAGTCACGCACTCGAACTTGTACTCCTGCCCCAACGCGTACATCACCTCACGAACCGCTTTCTCAAACTCGTCAACACCGTCGGGTCCCCACTCATGCACGTATTCCCTCAACCAGAACATGCAATCTCCAGCAGACACGAACAGCCGGTCGATGATCAGGTCAGTGTGATGCTTGAAGTACTTGCCGTCCTTCAAGATGACCCATTCGAACCGTCCCACCTCCCCTAAACCCTTAAACCCTTCTCCCCTATCATATGGCCGCGCCATCGGTATCCAACTTTCATTACCATCAGCATCGATCGACTGAAAACAAATTGGGCTGGGTATTGATGGATCATAGGGCCTTATAGCACCACACCTCACAAGCACCTCCTCAAATGGCTCTACGGTCGGCTTTGGGAGTCCCCGACCCTCGATATTGAAAACAAGAGCCGCGGCCTTCGCGACATCCGGTCTCAAAAGAGACCTTTCACCCTCCTTGGGCATAAAATCCAGCTTAATGTCCGGCAGAAGCCTGAGCGCGCTCTTAACCACTCCCAGAAGCCTGTCTTCCAAGTTGATCCACTCGCCCCCCTCCGTCCTGTAGAACGTCATCTGCAACCCACCGACACCGTTTGATATACATTTCTCACCGTCAACGGCCGTTGGCTTGAAAAAACAACAAGAATTTTAAGATTTATTACGCGCACAAAGCACACACTAGTTTTCAGTCTCCAACGGCCGTTGGCGCACGAAAAATGTTTTATTATGCATTTATTAATTACATCCATGGTGCCACGTGGCAAACCACACCCTACTTCCGGGTGCGAAGAAAATCAAACGCTAATTTGCAAGTTCCAACGGCCGTTGGCGCAAGAAAATCACACCCAAAATGCCTTCAGTCGCAGAATCCATTCCCCTCACGCAGTCGAACAGGGGTACTGTTCCCCCAGCGCGGACATCGCCTCACAAATCGCCCTTGGGTACGATTCAGTCCCATCAAAAAACCTTGAACATTTCACCTTTGAACTTGAAATGCACTTCACCCCCCATCCGAATTACAAGTCCGGCCAAATTGACACCAGACCAGCTGTCTGTAACGTCGCCGTGCATAGTGCTGAGAGACTTTCTCGCCTCACGATACTTGGTACACCACTTCTTGTGTTCCTCCCAGTCCGCACGCTGGCATTCGGCAGCACAATACCGGACGTCTCGACAACCCCCGCACTTGCGGTGGACACCCTCCATCACAGAGCACGCCTGATTCGAGCAACACTTTGGAAGCGAGCCGAGCATCGGCCCTCCCACCCCCGGGAGAACGATCATCCGTGAAAACGTCAATTTCACGTACTCGGAATTCCCGAATGTAAAATGGAAACCTTCAAACCCCCCCCCTCTACTCTCGCCGATACGGTCAATCTCGGCTGCGCCTCACTCGCGTCTGGAAATTTCCCCCACTGGTCTTTCTCCCACTGGTCCCACCCAACCTTTCCGACATACGACACCAGAAGTCGAAACTCGACGTCTCGATTGAGTGGAACCCGATCCGCCGGCGTGGGCTTGTAGAATCCGCCAGCCAAGGCGAAGTACATGTCCAGCAACTGGAGATTAATCTGTCGTCCTACTGAGGCGAACGAGTCATACACGACCAAAACCGCAAACTGGCGACCCAGGCGCTTCTCGTGCTGCCGTACCCATCCGTGGATCTCGCGAGCCCGGTTAAGTACGTTTGCTGCCACGCAGGCAATCGCAGCGCGGGTCGAAGATTCCAGCTCGCCCGTCTCCGCCATCCCTCCCCTGCGCCAATTGGCACGTGCGTAATACGTAAGTAATGTTTTTCAAGTCTAACGGCCGTTGGCTCACAACCCCCCTGTGGGAAGGGTGGATGCCTTACGAACCATTCAACCACATCTTTATGCTCAGCTAGATTTTTGGAGGCCTTTCTTGGAAGGCACATGGTAATAACCATTACTAAGCTGCATGAAAGACAGATCCTGCCTTACTGCCACCAAATGAAAAGAATGAAATGCACATGATAATGTTTTTCCAATTCCAACGGCCGTTGGCTCACAACCCCCCTGTGGGAAGGGTGGATGCCTTACGAACCAGTCAAGCCCCATCTTTATGCTCAGCTAGATTTTTTGGAGGCCTTTCTAGGAGAAAAATGGTAAATAGCCACCACTAAGCTGCATAAAAGACACATCCTGCCTTACTGCCACCAAATGAAACGAATGAAATGCACATGGTAATGTTTTTCAAGTCTAACGGCCGTTGGCTCACAACCCCCCTGTGGGAAGGGTGGATGCCTTACGAACCATCCAACCACATCTTTATGCTCAGCTAGATTTTTGGAGGCCTTTCTTGGAAGGCACATGGTAATAACCATCACTAAGCTGCATGAAAGACACATCCTGCCTTACTGCCACCAAATGAAAAGAATGAAATGCACATGATAATGTTTTTCCAATTCCAACGGCCGTTGGCTCACAACCCCCCTGTGGGAAGGGTGGATGCCTTACGAACCAGTCAAGCCCCATCTTTATGCTCAGCTAGATTTTTTGGAGGCCTTTCTAGGAGAAAAATGGTAAATAGCCACCACTAAGCTGCATAAAAGACACATCCTGCCTTATTGCCACCCAATTAAACGAATGAAATGCACATGGTAATGTTTTTCGAGTCCAACGGCCGTTGGCTCACAACCCCCCTGTGGGAAGGGTGGATGCCTTACGAACCATTCAACCACATCTTTATGCTCAGCTAGATTTTTGGAGGCCTTTCTTGGAAGAAAAATGGTAATAACAATCACTAAGCTGCATGAAAGACACATCCTGCATTATTGCCACCAAATGAAACGAATGAAATGCACATTTTATTGTTTTTCCAATTCCAACGGCCGTTTGCTCACAACCCCCCTGTGGGAAGGGTGGATGCCTTATGAACCATTCAACCACATCTTTATGCTCAGCTAGATTTTTGGAGGCCTTTCTTGGAAGAAAAATGGTAATAGCCACCACAAAGCTGAATGAAAGATACATCCTGGCTGATTGCCAACCCACTCAAAGGAATGAAATGCACATGTCCAACGGCCGTTGGCTCACAACCCCCCTCTGGGAAGGGTGGATGCCTTACGAACCATTCAACCACATCTTTATGCTCAGCTAGATTTTTGGAGGCCTTTCTTGGAAGAAAAATGGTAAATAGCCATCACTAAGCTGCATGAAAGACACATCCTGCCTTATTGCCACCCAATGAAACGAATGAAATGCACATGATAATGTTTTTCCAATTCCAACGGCCGTTGGCTCACAACCCCCCTCTGGGAAGGGTGGATGCCTTACGAACCAGTGAAGCCCATGTTTATGCTCAGCTAGATTTTTTGGAGGCCTTTCTTGGAAGAAAAATGGTAATAGCCACCACTAAGCTGCATGAAAGACACATCCTGGCTGCTTGCCACCCTATCAAACGAATAAAAAGCATATGATAATGTTTTTCCAATTCCAACGGCCGTTGGCTCACAACCCCCTTCGGGTAGAGGCCTTACGGACCAGTCAGAAAGTGTCCACCAAGCTGTTCCCCCCACACCCACAGTTGTCCTTGTCCACATACCTTTCCAGTACAGTTGTCCTCAGCTTCTCAGCAACGGGCGACTCCTCTCCTTTCTGCCTTGACAGATATCACATAAACAAAACACGATCACGAGAGCATCAGGATTGTTAGAGGTTTCCTCCATCGCAAAACCGTAAGATACACACACCTCAAAAACCAACTTTCTTGTCCTCCCAAATAACATATGTTTTTAAATGTAAAATAAATCACATTCATATTCTGTCACTTGATTTAACCACACAAATTTTCAGGTCCAACGCCCGTTGGCATTACGCCTCTTCCCGGTAAAAGAGTATTTATTGCTCCAACCCCACAAAAAACTCGTTCCGGACCTGATCGAAGCGAAGAGCACTGGCAGGGATCGGAGTCGAGCCAGATTTGTGTGCGGAACATGATGGCTGGCCTACCTCACTCCCCAACATCAATGTGGACCTGGGTTCGAACCCTGTCAGTGCTATTCGCTTCGAACAGTTCCGGAACGAGTTTTTTGTGGGTGTGGAGCAATAATGTCGACATTTTCAGTCTGTTCAGCCTAAAAAAATCACAAGCAGATGCGACGGCCCCTCCATTAAACAAATTATCCACCACTGTTGCGCTACACTAGCAATGTTTGTCAAGGTCCAACGCATCAAATAAATCACAACCATTGGTCACTCCATTTAACAAAATACCCACAACTTTTTAACCACACTAGAATCGGTTTTCTCTGAATATAGTTTAATTAACGCATGCGGGAAAGATAAGGCCGCCATGCCTTGGCCTGGATGTGGAAGGCTGTCTGCGACATGGGCTGACTAATTCGATCTGTACAAAGGGTTTCCTGCTCGCCCGAATTTTCCTTGGATGACCCGGTTGTTTATAAGGGTCGGTGGCTATTAATTAGCGGTCCGAGGAAATTAATTGTAGGTTTTATACGACTTCACTTGCAAAGATTCGTGTTTGGTTGCACCAGCTGAGGTTAGGTGGGGACCTGTAGGGTCGGCTGGTTGCGTACCGAATCTTTGGCTGATTTGGGTTATTTAGTGAGTCGTGATTAATTATTGTATAGTGGATTCGGACCGGCCCAAGGGGTCGATGGGCGCGTTTTATGGTTGTCAGTCTTGGGAACCTTGTACAACTACCTGTACGGTTAACGCACTAGCCTGGGGGTGCGTGGCCACGCTGTTTGTAGTGGCGTTTTCAGCACTGTTCAGGCCGGTGTGTGACGCATGCCGGTGTCAATTAATTTAGGATGATGTCAGCTTGTGTGTCGGCGGGCCATGCCTTAAGCAAGCTAGGCAGGCAATGATCCGCAATTGTTTCTTTCACAATGGCGGCAATGGCCGCCTGTGCAAAATTGCACATTCTAGCGCGGGTTGCATCTGTCTTGTAGCCGAGGCAGATGGTGGCACAACCGCTAAGTTGTTCGACCAAGCATAGTATAGTTGGTCGTGCAACGGAAAGAAAATTTAAATTTACCCCCATGTCGTTTTCCCCGGCTGCGGGTCTTTTTGACATGGGCGAAGGATGGGGCGCTACTCCGGCGGTTTGGCCAGCTTCGGCGGAGCTGTTTATAAGTTTCTAAAACAGCTCTAGTGTCACATCGCAGGCTTGCCACCTTGCGATGGTGCGTGGGACGTGACCTGGACTCAAAAGGTCCCGGACCAGGTTCCTGTCAGCAACGACTTTTTTTGTCATAAAATATTTTTTGTGGCGGCAGGTCAGTTGTCCAGCTGCCCCTGCCGAGGAGGGGTGGTTGGGGACAATAGGAGCCGCGCGAGAGCTGCGCTCCGAAGCTAGAAATTTCCCTATTGCGAGACTCGAGTTGGGGAGGGCGTCTCAGGGAGGCGAGGCTACGCCAGACCTTTGTCGTTCCTTTTCGTCTCAGCACCTGCTGCGCGGCTCAGTTTATTATGGTGTCGTAAAACCTCTTTCCTTTTTGGACGGTTCCGGAATTGCGAAATGCTGGCTCTTTTTGAGGGCTTGCTTTTGGGGTGGTCACCGGCTTGTGTCGCATTGTAACCAGCGGGCCCCTGCGGGGGTTAATATAGCCTAGCGCGGGCTGAGTCGCCATTTAAGATGTTGCGACACGCTCTTTCGCGCACGGTGGTCATGAGTTTAATCGGCGCAATGGGGTTGGCGCCAGGGGGGGTAATTGGGTGGAGGCTTCTTGCTTCCGCGTGCGGATTGAGAAACCTTAAGGCCACTGTTAACTGCTGCATTTGTGGCAGGGCTCTACTTATTGTATTCAATCAAATGCTGGTCTTCTTGGGAGCTGAGTGATCTTAATCGGTTTTCTCTGAATATAGTTTAATTAACGCATGCGGGAAAGATAAGGCCGCCATGCCTTGGCCTGGATGTGGAAGGCTGTCTGCGACATGGGCTGACTAATTCGATCTGTACAAAGGGTTTCCTGCTCGCCCGAATTTTCCTTGGATGACCCGGTTGTTTATAAGGGTCGGTGGCTATTAATTAGCGGTCCGAGGAAATTAATTGTAGGTTTTATACGACTTCACTTGCAAAGATTCGTGTTTGGTTGCACCAGCTGAGGTTAGGTGGGGACCTGTAGGGTCGGCTGGTTGCGTACCGAATCTTTGGCTGATTTGGGTTATTTAGTGAGTCGTGATTAATTATTGTATAGTGGATTCGGACCGGCCCAAGGGGTCGATGGGCGCGTTTTATGGTTGTCAGTCTTGGGAACCTTGTACAACTACCTGTACGGTTAACGCACTAGCCTGGGGGTGCGTGGCCACGCTGTTTGTAGTGGCGTTTTCAGCACTGTTCAGGCCGGTGTGTGACGCATGCCGGTGTCAATTAATTTAGGATGATGTCAGCTTGTGTGTCGGCGGGCCATGCCTTAAGCAAGCTAGGCAGGCAATGATCCGCAATTGTTTCTTTCCCCTCCCTCCCACCCTGGAGGCTTCTTGCTTCCGCGTGCGGATTGAGAAACCTTAAGGCCACTGTTAACTGCTGCATTTGTGGCAGGGCTCTACTTATTGTATTCAATCAAATGCTGGTCTTCTTGGGAGCTGAGTGATCTTAAATGTTTTTTGAGGTCCAACGGCCGTTGGAATCCAAAAAATGCCGAATTCATGTCAAATTTATATATATGTGACAGTTGACAGAATTCGAGATAATTAAATTATCAAAGCCAGCTTTAGCCATCAGCCTTACCCATCAGCAAAAATTGGCGAATTTCATTCAATATTAGAATTCAAAATTTATTAATGAAATTTATGTTTCATCATTCAACCTCTTCAGAATCCTCATCCAAACACAACATCATGTCCCCTTTCCACTTGTACATACTACTCTCGGCCAAATACAGCAAGCGTGCCTTCTTCCCCCCAAAAAACTTGAGATAATCCGGGGGGAAGATTGTTCCGCTGAGGACCTGCATAGCTAACTCCACCAAAACGCTTGCCATATCCTCCTCCCTACACCTCCTCTCTAATAAGGCCTTCATGTCTGCGTTCTCATCAAATCCCATGATCAGAACTGCACATGCCATTCCTCCCCCCTCCAGAGGCAGCCCCTCCAAAAGCTTCACCCATTCTGCCTCCCTACGCGCTCTCCTCCCCGGAGGAAAAAAAATGTCCTCATCCGGGTCATAAGGAGTATCGCAGAACCAGAAAATGCTCCTTAACCCCCATAGTTCATAATTATCGTACAAGTCATCCATTTCCTTTCCCAATTGGCGTAAGCGAGCTGTCCACCCCCTCCAATACCTCTCCAACACACGTCTCCTCTCAGCACGCTCGGACCTGAACAACCCTCCCATCGTCCTTACTCGTGCATGTCCCTCTGGTGCTGGCTGGCGTCCTAACACCTCCTCAACTTCTTCACAATATACCTTAAAATACATTCCCCTTGTGACGAGTGTGTAGGGGGTGATATCAGCTCTTGCACACTTTACTTGCCCGCCATACAATTCTCGGAAAAGAGACTCAGTTATCAATGTACGAGGACCATCCCCGAATGCGTCCACGAACCCAGAAATTAACTTAAAGCTGAATTGGGGTTCATACCTCCCCGACACCGCTTCCCTAGCCCCTCTACAAACTGCTTCAAAGCGGGCTACGTCGGGCGCCTCCATAAAAGCTGCGACTTCGGTCCAAATTTCCCACGGCAGTGAGATATCCCCTTCCATTATCGGCCCCGACGTCAAACTTGTCCCCTCTGCACATAACATACATCGACGTCCATCCTTAAAAAAAAATGAGGTTTGGTCGGAAAGAAAATATGCGAACGTTAGGCGAGGTTTCCAATCCCTAACGGCCGTTGGGTCACTAATTGTTGTTTAACCCACTACAGTCGCATGAGAGAAAACGAAAGTCAATTTTATTCCAATTTCAAAGTGAAAGGAGAATCCACTAATACACCATTTTACAACACAAATCAGGTCAATTTTATTCCAATTTCAAAGTAAAAAGAGAATTCACCATTACACCATTTTACAACACAAATCAGGACTAAATACACAAATTTCAAATCCAAAATGCGTCCAGTTATCCTCAAAAGCAAATTATTACTCTACATTTCCAGTTTTTCTATGAGGAAGAACCGTAGTAGAAGGTGAAGGAGAAGTCGACCTCAGAGAAGTCGACCTGAGTTCCATCCAGTATGGTCGTCCTGTTTACCCCCCTTATCACCCCTGCCAGCCCCTGTCTTGCTTGCCTCAGACGTTCGCATCTATCCTTATGCCTACTCCAGTCAGCACGCTGGCACTCCTCACTGCAATATCTGGCATCCCTACATCCTCTACACCACTTCTGAGGGCCTGTTTGGCACCCACACCCCTCCTTGGAGCAATTTCGCATACCACGCATGGGGTCCCCATCCCTCACGATCGGGTCAGAGAGCAAGAAAAGGTTCATGTTGAGGGGTACTTCTGCCCCTACACACGCGTCAGCCCTCACGCGCAGGGAAGACGTAACATTCGGGTAAAATGCGCGCTTGTAGGTGCACCCAAGCTGAGCCCCTTCCTCTTCCCCCAACTCTATCTTTGGCCCCTTTGTAAGGAACGACACCAAAAGGCGGAACTCCCTCGTTGGGTCTATTGGCGCTCTAAGATCCATCTGTGGTACGAAAAAACCCTCTTGAATACAAAAGTTCATATCAGCTAGCTGGGCGTACATAACCCTCTCCATTTGGCTGAACGAATCAAACGCCAATAAAACGGCCAAGTGGCGGCCTGTCTTCTCCTGCGCGACACGAACTTCCTCGAATATGACACGCGACAGAAAGCGAACTTGTTTGTAAACGTTTCGAAGGACGCTTCCGTAGACTTCATTCACGATCTCGGACTCATTCGCGATCTCGGCCATCTTTTTCAGGGAAAAAACGACCAAAAAGATTTACATCGCGGCCAAAAAAACGCGTTTTCCCATTAGTGTGTTTGCCTAATTTATTGTAATCATTCATTTTTAAAACAGTCAGGTCCTTCACAACCTCAGAAAATGATTTCATTAAATTGGCATATACATTTAAAAACATCTTAGGTCGCACTACTTTTTGCGTTTCAGTTTACGTTTGTTTCCCGGTTGAATAAAGTTGACACCATCCCCTTCATCGTCGGAAATTAAGGCCGGCATTTCGTCCACTTCAGCTTGTACATCATCTTTTTTCATCACAACCATGGCTGGAATTGAATCCCAAAATTTCTCAATCGCTCTAACAACTTCGGCTGGCGGTTTTTTGGCCCCCCGTTCAACTGCCTCTCTCTCCTGGTTCGACACCGAAACGTCCTTGTCTTTCTCCATTGAAAAAAACTGCACGTGAAGCACAACTGGCACAACCAATGTAAGTAAACCTAGTACCTTCAGGGGCGGATTAATTCATCAGCCGGAGTACAATTTTATTTTACAACGCCAACGGCCGTTGGCATTACAGCAATGTAGTAGAGATAAAAACGTCGTAATGCAACGGCTGATAAAACTGGCGTATAATCAATAACGCAAAAAAAATTGGCAAGAACTTTTTTTTGGAGGTCCAACGGCCGTTGGCATCACGTAAATCACAACAGCAATGATGGAAACTGATTTTGCAAGTCCAACGGCCGTTGGCATCAAGAAAATCAGAAGAGGGAGCGACTGCCCAAAAAACGCATAATAATAAAACAAGTACCTTGCAGGTGGTTGACAGACGCGAATCTTGTGTGGCGACGTGGAATCTGCAAGGAATGCGCAAAAACGTTGCAATCAGAATTACAAGGATTACATATTTTCCACATTTAGTTTTTCAGGTCCAACGGCCGTTGGCATGAGATAAATAAGAATACCACTACATGCGTGTGAGAAAATTGTGCCGGGTGACAGAATTAAATCCAAGTTGTCCAGCAGGTGGGAGGGAGGGAAAAGGAGTGATCAATGAAATGCCCCCCCTCGGAGGGAGGGAGGGAGGAAGGGAGGGAGGGAGGGAGGGAGGGAGGGAGGGAGGGAGGGAGGGAGGGAGGAGGGAGGGAGGGAAGGAGGGAAGGAGGGAAGGAGGGAAGGAGGGAAGGAGGGAAGGAGGGAAGGAGGGAAGGAGGGAAGGAGGGAAGGAGGGAAGGAGGGAAGGAGGGAAGGAGGGAAGGAGGGAAGGAGGGAAGGAGGGCAGGAGGGAAGTAGGGAAGGAGGGAAACAAGGAAGGAAGGAGGGAAGGAGGGAAGGAGGTAAATTAATTAACGGAAGGGAAGAAGGGAAGGAGGGAAGGAGGGAAGGAGAGAAGGAGGGAAGGAGGGAAGGAGGGAAGGAGGGAAGGAGGGAAGGAGGTAAATTAATTAACGGAAGGGAAGAAGGGAAGGAGGGAAGGAGGGAAGGAGAGAAGGAGGGAAGGAGGGAAGGAGGGAAGGAGGGAAACAAGGAAGGAAGGAGGGAAGGAGGGAAGGAGGTAAATTAATTAACGGAAGGGAAGAAGGGAAGGAGGGAAGGAGGGAAGGAGGGAAGGAGGGAAGGAGGGAAACAAGGAAGGAAGGAGGGAAGGAGGGAAGGAGGTAAATTAATTAACGGAAGGGAAGAAGGGAAGGAGGGAAGGAGGGAAGGAGAGAAGGAGGGAAGGAGGGAAGGAGGGAAGGAGGGAAGGAGGGAAGGAGGGAAGGAGGGAAGGAGGGAAGGAGGGAAGGAGGGAAGGAGGGAAGGAGGGAAGGAGGGAAGGAGGGAAGGATGGAAGGAGGGAAGGAGGGAAGGAGGGAAGGAGGGAAGGAGGGAAGGAGGGAAGGAGGGAAGGAGGGAAGGAGGGAAGGAGGGAAGGAGGGAAGGAGGGAAGGAGGGAAGGAGGGAAGGGGGAAGGAGGGAAGGAAGGAAGGAGGGAAGGAGGGAAGGAGGGAAATTAATTAACCGAAGGGAAGGAGGGAAGGAGGGAAGGAGGGAAGGAGGGAAGGAGGGAAGGAGGGAAGGAGGGAAGGAGGGAAGGAGGGAAGGAGGGAAGGAGGGAAGGAGGGAAGGAGGGAAGGAGGGAAGGAGGGAAGGAGGGAAGGAGGGAAGGAGGGAAGGAGGGAAGGAGGAAGGGGGGAAGGAGGGAAGGAAGGAAGGAGGGAAGGAGGGAAGGAGGGAAATTAATTAACGGAAGGGAAGGAGGGAAGGAGGGAAGGAGGGAAGGAGGGAAGGAGGGAAGGAGGGAAGGATAAATACCTAGTTAGGGTGGGGTGCTGGCAAGCATAAATACCTAGGGGGGGTGCTGGCATGCATAAATACGTCGGGGGGGGGCTGGCATGCATAAATACCTAGGGGGGGGGCTGGCATGCATAAATACCTAGGGGGGTGCTGGCATGCATAAATACCGAGGGGGGGTGCTGGCATGCATAAATACCGAGGGGGGGTGCTGGCATGCATAAATACCTAGGGGGGGTGCTGGCATGCATAAGTACGTCGGGGGGTGCTGGCATGCATAAATACCGAGGGGGGGTGCTGGCATGCATAAATACCTAGGGGGGGTGCTGGCATGCATAAATACCGAGGGGGGGTGCTGGCATGCATAAATACCGAGGGGGGTGCTGGCATGCATAAATACCTAGGGGGGGTGCTGGCAAGCATAAATACCGAGGGGGGGGTGCTGGCATGCATAAATACCGAGGGGGGGTGCTGGCATGCATAAATACCTAGGGGGGGTGCTGGCATGCATAAATACCGAGGGGGGTGCTGGCATGCATAAATACCGAGGGGGGGTGCTGGCATGCATAAATACCTAGAAGGGGGGGCTGGCATGCATAAATACCTAGGGGGGGTGCTGGCATGCATAAATACCGAGGGGGGGTGCTGGCATGCATAAATACCTAGGGGGGGTGCTGGCATGCATAAATACCTAGGGGGGGTGCTGGCATGCATAAATACCGAGGGGGGGTGCTGGCATGCATAAATACCGAGGGGGGTGCTGGCATGCATAAATACCTAGGGGGGGGTGCTGGCATGCATAAATACCGAGGGGGGGGTGCTGGCAAGCATAAATACCGAGGGGGGGTGCTGGCATGCATAAATACCGAGGGGGGGTGCTGGCATGCATAAATACCGAGGGGGGGTGCTGGCATGCATAAATACCTAGGGGGGGTGCTGGCATGCATAAATACCTAGGGGGGGTGCTGGCATGCATAAATACCTAGGGGGGGTGCTGGCATGCATAAATACCGAGGGGGGGTGCTGGCATGCATAAATACCTAGGGGGGGTGCTGGCATGCATAAATACCTAGGGGGGGTGCTGGCATGCATGAAAAAATTTGGTGGGGTGCTGGCATGCATAAATACCTAGGGGGGGTGCTGGCATGCATAAATACGTCGGGGGGGTGCTGGCATGCATAAATACCGAGGGGGGGTGCTGGCATGCATAAATACCTAGGGGGGGTGCTGGCATGCATAAATACCGAGGGGGGGTGCTGGCATGCATAAATACCTAGGGGGGGTGCTGGTATGCATAAATACCTAGGGGGGGGTGCTGGCATGCATAAATACCTAGGGGGGGTGCTGGCATGCATAAATACCTAGGGGGGGTGCTGGCATGCATAAATACCGAGGGGGGTGCTGGCATGCATAAATACCTAGGGGGGGTGCTGGCATGCATAAATACCTAGGGGGGGTGCTGGCATGCATAAATACCTAGGGGGGGTGCTGGCATGCATAAATACCGAGGGGGGGTGCTGGCATGCATAAATACCTAGGGGGGGTGCTGGCATGCATAAATACCGAGGGGGGGTGCTGGCAAGCATAAATACCTAGGGGGGGTGCTGGCATGCATAAATACCGAGGGGGGGGTGCTGGCATGCATAAATACCTAGAAGGGGGGGCTGGCATGCATAAATACCTAGGGGGGGTGCTGGCATGCATAAATACCTAGAAGGGGGGCTGGCATGCATAAATACCTAGGGGGGGTGCTGGCATGCATAAATACCTAGGGGGGTGCTGGCATGCATAAATACCTAGGGGGGGTTGCTGGCATGCATAAATACCTAGGGGGGGGTGCTGGCATGCATAAATAACTAGGGGGGGTCGTTAGCATGCATAAATACCTAGGGGGGGGTGCTGGCATGCATAAATACCTAGGGGGGTGCTGGCATGCATAAATACCGAGGGGGGGTGCTGGCATGCATAAATACCGAGGGGGGGTGCTGGCATGCATAAATACCTAGGGGGGTGCTGGCATGCATAAATACCGAGGGGGGGTGCTGGCATGCATAAATACCGAGGGGGGTGCTGGCATGCATAAATACCGAGGGGGGTGCTGGCATGCATAAATACCGAGGGGGGGTGCTGGCATGCATAAATACCGAGGGGGGGTGCTGGCATGCATAAATACCTAGGGGGGGGTGCTGGCATGCATAAATACCGAGGGGGGTGCTGGCATGCATAAATACCTAGGGGGGGTGCTGGCATGCATAAATACCGAGGGGGGTGCTGGCAAGCATAAATACCGAGGGGGGGGTGCTGGCATGCATAAATACCGAGGGGGGGTGCTGGCATGCATAAATACCGAGGGGGGGTGCTGGCAAGCATAAATACCGAGGGGGGGTGCTGGCATGCATAAATACCGAGGGGGGGTGCTGGCATGCATAAATACCTAGAAGGGGGGGCTGGCATGCATAAATACCTAGGGGGGGTGCTGGCATGCATAAATACCTAGAAGGGGGGCTGGCATGCATAAATACCTAGGGGGGGTGCTGGCATGCATAAATACCGAGGGGGGTGCTGGCATGCATAAATACCGAGGGGGGGTGCTGGCAAGCATAAATACCGAGGGGGGGGGCTGGCATGCATAAATACCGAGGGGGGGTGCTGGCATGCATAAATACCTAGGGGGGGTGCTGGCATGCATAAATACCGAGGGGGGTGCTGGCATGCATAAATACCTAGGGGGGGGTGCTGGCATGCATAAATACCTAGGGGGGGTGCTGGCATGCATAAATACCGAGGGGGGGTGCTGGCATGCATAAATACCTAGGGGGGGTGCTGGCATGCATAAATACCTAGGGGGGGTGCTGGCATGCATAAATACCTAGGGGGGGTGCTGGCATGCATAAATACCTAGGGGGGGTGCTGGCATGCATAAATACCGAGGGGGGTGCTGGCATGCATAAATACCGAGGGGGGGTGCTGGCATGCATAAATACCTAGGGGGGGTGCTGGCATGCATAAATACCGAGGGGGGTGCTGGCATGCATAAATACCGAGGGGGGGTGCTGGCATGCATAAATACCTAGGGGGGGTGCTGGCATGCATAAATACCTAGGGGGGGTGCTGGCATGCATAAATACCTAGGGGGGGTGCTGGCATGCATAAATACCTAGGGGGGGTGCTGGCATGCATAAATACCGAGGGGGGGTGCTGGCATGCATAAATACCGAGGGGGGTGCTGGCATGCATAAATACCTAGGGGGGGTGCTGGCATGCATAAATACCTAGGGGGGGGTGCTGGCATGCATAAATACCTAGGGGGGGGTGCTGGCATGCATAAATACCGAGGGGGGGTGCTGGCATGCATAAATACCTAGGGGGGGTGCTGGCATGCATAAATACCGAGGGGGGGTGCTGGCATGCATAAATACCGAGGGGGGGTGCTGGCATGCATAAATACCGAGGGGGGGGTGCTGGCAAGCATAAATACCTAGGGGGGGTGCTGGCATGCATAAATACCTAGGGGTTCAGCTGCCATTCGTACCTTTTTTTCTGTTTTTATTTTTAAATGGGGCCGGCCTGGGGCAGCGGCGGCGGGTGGAAGAAAACTGATAGCGTTGTTGTGCATCCCGTGACCACCGGCCACCAAACGGAGGCACGACACCAAGGCAGATCAAGCACCAAAGGAAGCAGCAAGGACGTTGACGTTAGTAACCAAGAATGGGGGTGCTGGCATGCATAAATACCGAGGGGGGGTGCTGGCAAGCATAAATACCGAGGGGGGTGCTGGCATGCATAAATACCTAGGGGGGGTGCTGGCATGCATAAATACCGAGGGGGGGTGCTGGCATGCATAAATACCTAGGGGGGGTGCTGGCATGCATAAATACCGAGGGGGGGGTGCTGGCATGCATAAATACCTAGGGGGGTGCTGGCATGCATAAATACCTAGGGGGGTGCTGGCATGCATAAATACCTAGAAGGGGGGCTGGCATGCATAAATACCGAGGGGGGGTGCTGGCATGCATAAATACCGAGGGGGGGTGCTGGCATGCATAAATACCTAGGGGTTCAGCTGCCATTCGTACCTTTTTTTCTGTTTTTATTTTTTAATGGGGGCCGGCCTGGGGCAGCGGCGGCGGGTGGAAGAAAACTGATAGCGTTGTTGTGCATCCCGTGACCACCGGCCACCAAACGGAGGCACGACACCAAGGCAGATCAAGCACCAAAGGAAGCAGCAAGGACGTTGACGTTAGTAACCAAGAATGGGGGTGCTGGCATGCATAAATACCGAGGGGGGGTGCTGGCAAGCATAAATACCGAGGGGGGGTGCTGGCATGCATAAATACCTAGGGGGGGTGCTGGCATGCATAAATACCTAGGGGGGGTGCTGGCATGCATAAATACCTAGGGGGGGTGCTGGCATGCATAAATACCTAGGGGGGGTGCTGGCATGCATAAATACCGAGGGGGGGTGCTGGCATGCATAAATACCGAGGGGGGGTGCTGGCATGCATAAATACCTAGGGGGGGTGCTGGCATGCATAAATACCGAGGGGGGGTGCTGGCATGCATAAATACCGAGGGGGGGTGCTGGCATGCATAAATACCTAGGGGGGGGTGCTGGCATGCATAAATACCTAGGGGGGGTGCTGGCATGCATAAATACCGAGGGGGGGTGCTGGCATGCATAAATACCTAGGGGGGGTGCTGGCATACATAAATACCTAGGGGGGGTGCTGGCATGCATAAATACCGAGGGGGGTGCTGGCATGCATAAATACCTAGGGGGGGTGCTGGCATGCATAAATACCTAGGGGGGGTGCTGGCATGCATAAATACCTAGGGGGGGTGCTGGCATGCATAAATACCGAGGGGGGGTGCTGGCAAGCATAAATACCGAGGGGGGGTGCTGGCATGCATAAATACCTAGGGGGGGTGCTGGCATGCATAAATACCTAGGGGGGGTGCTGGCATGCATAAATACCTAGGGGGGGTGCTGGCATGCATAAATACCTAGGGGGGGTGCTGGCATGCATAAATACCGAGGGGGGTGCTGGCATGCATAAATACCGAGGGGGGGTGCTGGCATGCATAAATACCTAGAAGGGGGGGCTGGCATGCATAAATACCTAGGGGGGGTGCTGGCATGCATAAATACCGAGGGGGGGGTGCTGGCAAGCATAAATACCGAGGGGGGGTGCTGGCATGCATAAATACCTAGGGGGGGTGCTGGCATGCATAAATACCGAGGGGGGTGCTGGCATGCATAAATACCTAGGGGGGGTGCTGGCATGCATAAATACCTAGGGGGGGTGCTGGCATGCATAAATACCGAGGGGGGGTGCTGGCAAGCATAAATACCGAGGGGGGGTGCTGGCATGCATAAATACCTAGGGGGGGGTGCTGGCATGCATAAATACCGAGGGGGGTGCTGGCATGCATAAATACCGAGGGGGGTGCTGGCATGCATAAATACCTAGGGGGGGTGCTGGCATGCATAAATACCTAGGGGGGGTGCTGGCATGCATAAATACCGAGGGGGGTGCTGGCATGCATAAATACCGAGGGGGGGTGCTGGCATGCATAAATACCGAGGGGGGGTGCTGGCATGCATAAATACCGAGGGGGGGTGCTGGCATGCATAAATACCTAGGGGTTCAGCTGCCATTCGTACCTTTTTTTCTGTTTTTATTTTTAAATGGGGGCCGGCCTGGGGCAGCGGCGGCGGGTGGAAGAAAACTGATAGCGTTGTTGTGCATCCCGTGACCACCGGCCACCAAACGGAGGCACGACACCAAGGCAGATCAAGCACCAAAGGAAGCAGCAAGGACGTTGACGTTAGTAACCAAGAATGGGGGTGCTGGCATGCATAAATACCGAGGGGGGGTGCTGGCATGCATAAATACCGAGGGGTTCAGCTGCCATTCGTACCTTTTTTTCTGTTTTTATTTTTTAATGGGGGCCGGCCTGGGGCAGCGGCGGCGGGTGGAAGAAAACTGATAGCGTTGTTGTGCATCCCGTGACCACCGGCCACCAAACGGAGGCACGACACCAAGGCAGATCAAGCACCAAAGGAAGCAGCAAGGACGTTGACGTTAGTAACCAAGAATGGGAGCCGGGGGAAAGATCATATGGCGCTGCCATGGCAAGAAAACCCAGCAACGCAGCTATGGCGCAACCCAGAAACGAAAACATTTGCGACAGCCTGCTTCAATAATGCTTGGATTCACACAAATGAACAAGTGGGGCTTACCAATCCAATCGATGGTCTCGGCTTGCTCGCAAATCCCTGCAACCAAACGAGAACCGACAAAAACACTCACACTCCCCCGTCAGCGACCGGCACCACGACACCAAAAAAGCGACGAAATTATCTGTCTCACACTCCCCCGTCATCGAGCTGCTTGTGGACAACTATCTGTCAAAAGCATCCATGTACAACCACCGCCATTGCTCACCTCTTTTCACACTCTTCGGCTGCACACAATGGCGTTGCTCAGTCGAATATGGCTGTCGGGTTGCTAATATCGTTGTCACTTTCGGCCGATGTCGCGAATACCCGCCGTTGATGCTCGGGTGCAAGGTGCATCCACGGTGTCGGTCTTCCAGGAGGGCTGGAAAGCGCCAACGCAGCACCTGCAATTCAAATTCCCTGGTGCTGGTATGCCGACGCGCAAATGGAATGGCGCGGCGCCTAAAAGGCGCCGCGCGCGGGAAAAAAATTTACGCGCCAAACGATATGGCGCGGCGCCGGGACGGCGCCGCGCTGAAAAATACTTGCAGTCGCAACTGTGACGCGGAGATGCACACAGCTCGAGCCCATTCACATTCCTGCTACCTGATTGGACGCCTGGCGGAGGAAGCTTTTCACGCGCGACGCTGACGCCGTGTGGCGCCACATGGACGCGGCGCTGCACACAGCTCGAGCCCATTTTTTCACATTCCTGCTACCTGATTGGACGCCTGGCGGAGGAAGCTTTTCACGGCGCGACGCCGAGGGGCTTCAAAAACGTATATAAGCAGGCAAAATTTCTCCGAAATTTAATGAACGAGCGCGACGCGGAGACCATGCTAGTGTGCGGAACTGGTGAACCACACCGGTACGGGACAGATTCTTGGCTGATCCTCGTAGTACCTCGTGAACACGTCTAGTAGGCCCGGGTTCAACTCCCGTCGTAACATTTTTTTTGGGTTGGTGTGGCAAGCCTATAAAGCAATCCGCAAACCACTACACGGCTGGTAAGATTTAATATAATTAGCAACCTAATAGCTATATCAAAAATGTTTATGGGCATGGAAATTTTTAATATGTTGATATTAGACTGCAATGAAACGAATATGCAACCTGCCCCCCTATGTTTAATACAATTTATTATTATTATTTGTGGCATGAATATAATAATTGTGTGAAATACAATGCTATGTGCAATATATTGCTGGTATGCCATGCAATTGTAACCAACAGGTGCAAGACCAAAAGGCGTCTTCAGGGCCCACCTGCTGCGAACAAGAGCTATGGCGGCGGGTGCGTGCAGGGTTACGGATTTACGGGGTTGTTGACCACCAAATTTGTTGTTACGTGTGTTATGGAAACATTTCAGTCGAATTTCTGGGTTCCAACGGTCGTTAAGGTTATAAAAAGTGCGTTGGGATTCGGAAATTCACATCCTGGCGTGTAAAAAATGCAGGTGTTGGCGAGTTTTCGGCCCGCTTTCAGGGGTCCAACGGCCGTTGGGTGTCTAAAATGCATGTGTTAGCGTGTTTCCGGCCCGCTTTCAGGGGCCCAACGGCCGTTGGACGTCGAAAATGCATGTGTTGGCGTGTTTTCGGCCCGCTTTCAGGGGTCCAACGGCCGTTGGGTGTCGAAAATGCATGTAAAGGGCGTGTTTCAGGCCCACTTTCAGGGGTCCAACGGCCGTTGGGTGTAGAAAATGCATGTGTTGGCGTGTTTTCGGCCCGCTTTCAGGGGTCCAACGGCCGTTGGGTGTCGAAAATGCATGTGTTGGCGTGTTTCAGGCCCACTTTCAGGGGTCCAACGGCCGTTGGGTGTCGAAAATGCATGTGTTGGCGTGTTTTCGGCCCGCTTTCTGGGGTCCAACGGCCGTTGGGTGTCGAAAATGCATGTGTTGGCGTGTTTCAGGCCCACTTTCGGGGGTCCAACGGCCGTTGGGTGTCGAAAATGCATGTGTTGGCGTGTTTCAGGCGTACTTTCAGGGGTCCAACGGCCGTTGGGACCTACAAATTGGGTAATTGTTGGAAAGCAATAATTTGATAAAAAGTCAAAACTTCGTCTGGATTCTGTATGCGCGCGGATGCAGGTGAAGCGCACAACAAAGACCTAAGTCTCAAGTACGTCGAGATCAAGGGCAACCAACTTGCCCTCGACATGGCCAGCGCAATGGAATACTTGCTGAAGGACAACAATCACAAGACTGAAAACACGAAAACTGCAGTAGGCTTGAGGGCGCTTGAGCGGCTGCCAGGTGCGGTTGTGAAGGTTATGGGGAAACAGTACCGCCCTGCGCTGAAAAGAAAGGCGTCGGAGTCCTTCGCTCAGGAGGTTGTCGCTAATATCGTGCAAGGTTTCCAGGAATTGGGCAAGTCGGATGAGCACAGGAACGCGAAGTGCGCTGTGCTGTCAATGTGCTTGGGAAAGGACGGCATGAACAATCAAGGGCATTGCACTCTCGCGCGGCTGCTTCACGTCACGCCCAAGGATATCCAGACCGCAAGGGGAATGAGGATGGGGGGCGACCTTCCCGCCCTGAAGGCGCCCCCTCGTGCTTTACGGTCGGACAAGTTTCCGGAGGAGGTCAAAGACATCGTCGGGAGTTACTGGTTGTCAGACCTAAACACGAGGGCGTCTCCCAACCATAAGGACGTGGTCAATGAGTTCGAAAGGAAGGGAAACGCCAGGATCCTCATTTCCTCCCAGGGCGGAAGGTACTATTTGGACTCGCTTGAAACGATTTACAAGCGGTTCTGTTCTGACGCGTCGCCGTACAAGGGAGGTATCGTGACGACTGCGGACGGGACAAGGTACAAGGTGGGGTACACGAAGTTCGTGGAGTTCATGCCCAAGTGCGTAAAGGGCGTGTGGAAGGACCGGGACTTGTGCGCATGCGAAAAGCACGTCGTCTTCGAGTCTCTGCTCTCTGCCTTCGCCAAAGGCGTCAAGGAGTTGAAGAGCACGCTGGAGATCGAGGAGAGGGAGGGTATCCCTTCCGTGCCTGACAATGCCCATGATTTCGTTCGACGTTTCACCTGCCACAGGGCTGAGAGGGGGGAGGGGGGCAAGGAGGGGGAGGACGGGCGGCCCGTTCGTTAACGTCCCAATGAACTGCTTGGAAGGGACGTGCAACGAGTGTGGGATTTCCGAGTTCATCGTGACGGACCAGATGAAGGGGTGGACAAAGAAGTACACGTGGTTCGACTTCATAAAGGAGGGCACAGCGCCCCGTGGGACGGTAAGCATGTATATTTGCATCGTTGAATATATATATGTAGACTTTCATACTTCCAACGGCCGTTGGCGTTGGGAAATTCCCAGCTGCTGACTTCCATTCTTCGGTCAATCCATGGTGCGCGGGCATGTATATTTGCATCGTTGAATATATATATGTAGACTTTCATACTTCCAACGGCCGTTGGCGTTGGGAAATTCCCAGCTGCTGACTTCCATTCTTCGGTCAATCCATGGTGCGCGGGTGTGTTGTGTTGCAGGAGGAGGATGTGGCGCCGCAAATGAACCTGCAGCAAAAACTCATCAAGTCAACCCTCTCGGAGCTCCATGAACTCATTACGGCGCGCTTCCCGGAATTCGCCATTCACGTCCATACATGGGCCTGGCAGCACCACGCTTACAAGGAGTGCATTGACGTGATGCCGCTGGGAACGGTGGTGGTCCTGATGGACTACTCGGAGAACTATTCGGACCACCTGCAGAAACAGTTGCAGGCGCAGTACTGGTACCCAAGTAGTTACGTCCTGATGCCGGTGATCGTGATGTACCGTGATCCCGTATCGCTGGAAATCAAAAGGGTGAAGCACGATTACATGGGGAAGGACGTACCGAGGAATGCCCAGACCCTGGAGTTCGTGATGAAGAATACCCTTAACGTGCTGAGGGAGGAGGGGGTGGAGGTGAGGAACTGGATCAGTTGGTCCGACAACTGTAAGGAGCAGTTCCAATCCCGGTATGTGTTGGCGATGGCTGCGGACCTGCTCGAGGCCGACCCCGACTTGGAATCATTGGAGTGGAACTACTCGTGTGCAGGACATGGGAAGGGGGAGTCGGACGGGGAGGGGGGGACGGTCAAAAGCATCCTCAAAAGAGCGCAGATGCAGGAGGACAATCGGAACCTGAATACGGTGGAGGCACTGGTGGCCTACCTGAACCGGGATTGGAGAACCGGCAAAGACTCGAGTCGACCATCGGCACAATCGGACGTGGTTCGACGGGCATTTCTTCTCGATAACGTAAGTAAAGACAGTTGCTTTCTGGTGGTCAAGTGCAGTTCTATAATTTGTCTCTGGTTACACTTTACAGAGGACAGCTTCCTTGATGCAGTTTGAAGTTTCATAAGGCCAACGGCCGTTGGAGCTGGAAAATCGTATAATTGTTGAGTGCCAACGGCCGTTGGAGTTGAGAAATGTACTTATATAAAGTTTCCAAGGGCCAACGGCCGTTGGAGTTGGGAAATCTTATAATTGTTGAGTGCCAACGGCCGTTGGAGTTGGGAAATGTGCTGTGATGTTGTTTCATGGATTTACAATTGCAGATTCTCACGTCCGGTAAGGAGCGAGGCCCGATCCGAGATATCTCCACGGCACACCAGTGGCGACTGGACAAAAAGGGCGAGCGGGTCGAGGTGGTAAAGCTCAGGCGTTTTTCATGCTTCAGTTGTGCGGAGTGCCGAGAGGGCAAGTGGACGACATGCCCAAACGATTGGAGCAGCTCGTCGTGGACTGTAAAACTCCAGGCGAGTAAGTCGCGGAACCCCACGCGATATCCGGGAACCCGCCTGAACCACGTTCAAACGGCAAGAAACGAGTTGGGGCGTGGTTTGCAGGAGGGGGAGGCCGTCGCAGTCGCATCTGAGAGGGGGCACAAGGACCATGTGCCCGACCACCCGTACTGGTTGGCGAAAGTTGTTCGAGTCGCCCACCAACTCGACAAGGATGAGTGTTTAAACAAACATACAGGGGGGGGGGCGAGGTTTTTAAGAAAGGCAACTGGGTAATGTACGTAAAATACTTCGAGAGGTGCTCCTCCTCCGGATCGGACGCCCGACGCTTCTTCTGGAACCCAGACGACCGAGAACCCTTAACTGCAATCGTGTGCTACCTGAGCGTCGCAAAGGTCACGAAGGGCAAGTGGGAAGGACATCCGGACAACACGCGACAGGGCTGGTTCACAATTGCGAAGAAGGTGGACGCCGAAATTACGGTACGTCATTCCAAACATTACTGTGTAAAATTGGTGTTTGTATGTCGCATGTGTTTTTTTGTCGACGGTCGTTCACCTTACTACTACATTACATACAGGGCAATCAGCCTATACTTTAGCTTGGCTGCATGGCGCATGTCGCATATCTTAATTTCTCAAAGCCAACGGCCGTTGGACTTACGAAACTGGACAAGTGCCAAGTGCGGATTGGGTACTATGTTCTTGTTGAGGATGACCAGTTGTGTTTATATATTTTTGCATGGTGGCGGATGACTTGGCGTGTTGTTGCATTTTTACATACGGGTGTATGGTAGGCCTTAAACCCTAAACCCCTACACTCCTAAACCATATTTACCCTTATATGTTGGGTGTGTTGTGTGAATGTTGGGTATGTGTGTTGGGGCGTGTGTGTTGTGTGTGTTGGGTGCATTCATGAAGGTGTGGGGGCGTGTAGGGTGTGTGCAAAGTGTCTTGTGTGTTGATGTTGGGTGTGGGGGGGGGGAGGTACATGTGTGTTGTGTGTGTGACTTAGTAGGTGTGTTGTGTGTGTGACTTAGGTGTGTGTGTTGTTTGTGTTGGATATGTGTTGTGTGTGTGTGTGTTGTGTGTGTAGGGTGTCTTGTGTGTTGGTGTCTTGTTTTTAGTAGGTGTTGGGTGTGTGTATGTCGGGTGCAAACATAGTGTGTGTGTGTGTGTGTGTTCGGTATGTGTGTTGGGTGTCTTGTGTGTGTGTGTGTCTGTGTTGTGTAGTAGGTGTTGTGTGTGTGTGTGTTTCGGTATGTGTGTGTGTGTGTGTCTTGTGTGTGTGTTGGTGTGTGTTTGGGTGTTGTTGTGTGTGCAGTGTTGGGGCATGTGTGTACGTGTTGGGGCATGTGTGTGTGTGTTGGGCATGTGTGTCAGTGTGTGTGTTGTGGCATGTTATAATTGTCATGTGTTTGGTGTTGTGTGGGGGGGAGGGATGTACATGTGTGTTGTGTGTTACTTAGGTGTGTTCTGTGTGTGTTGCGTGTGTGTGATTGTGTGTCTTGGGTGTGTGTTGGTGTCTTGTGTGTTGGTGTCTTGTTTTTAGGTGTTGGTGTGTGTCTTGGGTGCAAACATAGCGTGTGTGTGTTGGGTGTGTTGTTCGTGTGTGTATGAAAATATAGAAAATTAATTGTTATGTTTGACGATAGTCATAGTGTACTACTAAAAACTTGTACATACATATGCTGGAATGATTTTCTTTTTACTATTCCATTCACTATTGCTTATTTCTTCAAACATGTACATGCACGCAAGGGGCGGCTGCACACACACGTACACACACCGAGCACGCAAGGAGCGACTGCACTCACATGTACACACACCATGCACGCAAGGGGCGGCTGCACACACACGTACACACACCATGCACGCAAGGGCCGGCATGCACACACACGTACATCCACCGCGCACGCAAGGGGCAAGTGCACACACACGTACATCCACCGCGCACGCAAGGAGCGACTGCACTCACATGTACACACACCATGCACGCAAGGGGCGGCTGCACACACATGTACATACACCATGCACGCAAGGGGCCGGCTGCACTCACATGTACATACACCATGCACGCAAGGGGCGGCTGCACACACGTGTAAATACACCGCGCATGCAAGGGGCGGCTGCACACACACGTACACACACCATGCACGCAAGGGGCAACTGCACACACACGTACACACACCATGCACGCAAGGAGCGACTGCACACACACGTACATACACCGCGCACGCAAGGGGCGGCTGCACACACACGTACACACACCATGCACGCAAGGAGCGACTGCACTCACATGTACATACACCATGCACGCAAGGGGCGGCTGCACACACATGTACATACACCATGCACGCAAAGGGCCGGCTGCACTCACATGTACATACACCATGCACGCAAGGGGCGGCTGCACACACGTGTAAATACACCGCGCATGCAAGGGGCGGCTGCACACACACGTACACACACCATGCACGCAAGGGCCGGCATGCACACACACGTACACACACCATGCACGCAAGGAGCGACTGCACACACACGTACATACACCGCGCACGCAAGGGGCGGCTGCACACACACGTACACACACCATGCACGCAAGGGGCAACTGCACACACACGTACACACACCATGCACGGAAGGGGCGAGTGCACACACACGTACATCCACCGCGCACGCAAGGGGCGAGTGCACACACACGTACATCCACCGCGCACGCAAGGGGCAACTGCACACACACGTACACACACCGCGCACGCAAGGGGCGGCATGCACACACACGTACATACACCATGCACGCAAGGACAAGGATGCACACACATGTACATACACCGCGCACGCAAGGGGCGGCTGCACACACACGTACATACACCGCGCACGCAAGGGGCGAGTGCGCACACACGTACATACACCGCGCACGAAAGGGGTGGCTGCACACACACGTACATACACCGCGCACGCAAGGGGCGGCTGCACACACACGTACACACACCATGCACGCAAGGGGCAACTGCACACACACGTACACACACCATGCACGCTTTGGGCGACGGCACTCACATGTACATACACCACGCACGCAAGGGACGCCTGCACACACACGTACATCCACCGCGCACGCAAGGGGCGAGTGCACACACACGTACACAAACCGCGCACGCAAGGGACGGCTGCACACACACGTACATACACCGCGCACGCAAGGGGCGGCTGCACACACACGTACATACACCATGCACGCAAGGGGCGGCTGCACACACATGTACATCCACCGCGCACGCAAGGGGCGAGTGCACACACACGTACACACACCGCGCACGCAAGGGGCGGCTGCACACACACGTACACACACCGCGCACGCAAGGGGCGGCTGCACACACACGTACACACACCATGCACGCAATTGCCGGCATGCACACACACGTACATCCACCGCGCACGCAAGGGGCAACTGCACACACATGTACACACACCGCGCACGCTTGGGGCGGCTGCACTCACATGTACATACACTGCGCACGCAAGGGGCGGCTGCACACACACGTACACACACCATGCACGCAATTGCTGGCATGCACACACACCCACTGCCCGCACATGTACATCCACCGCGCACGCAAGGGGCGCCTGCACCCACATGTACATACACCATGCACGCAAGGACAAGGATGAACACACATGTACACACACCGCGCACGCAAGGGACGGCTGCACACACACGTACATACACCGCGCACGCAAGGGGCGGCTGCACACACACGTACATACACCATGCACGCAAGGGGCGGCTGCACACACATGTACATCCACCGCGCACGCAAGGGGCGAGTGCACACACACGTACACACACCGCGCACGCAAGGGCCGGCTGCACACACACGTACATACACCATGCACGCAAGGGCCGGCATGCACACACACGTACATACACTGCGCACGCAAGGGGCAACTGCACACACACGTACACGCCATGCACGGAAGGGACGGCTGCACTCACATGTACATCCACCGCGCAACCACGGGGCGGCTGCACACACACGTACATACACCGCGCACGCAAGGGGCGGCTGCACACACACGTACATACACCGCGCACGCAAGGGGCGGCTGCACACACACGTACACACACCTTGCACGCAATTGCCGGCATGCACACACACGTACACACACCATGCACGCAAGGAGCGACTGCACACACACGTACATACACTGCGCACGCAAGGGGCAACTGCACACACACGTACACGCCATGCACGGAAGGGACGGCTGCACTCACATGTACATCCACCGCGCAACCACGGGGCGGCTGCACACACACGTACATACACCGCGCACGCAAGGGGCGGCTGCACACACACGTACATACACCGCGCACGCAAGGGGCGGCTGCACACACACGTACACACACCTTGCACGCAATTGCCGGCATGCACACACACGTACATCCACCGCGCACGCAAGGGGCAACTGCCCACACATGTACACACACCGCGCACGCAAGGGCCGGCTGCACACACACGTACATACACCGCGCACGCAAGGGGCAACTGCACACACACGTACACACACCATGCACGCAAGGGCCGGCTGCACTCACATGTACACACACCATGCACGCAAGGGCCGGCTGCACACACACTTACACACACAATGCACGCTTGGGGCAACGGCACTCACATGTACATACACCATGCACGCAAGGGGCGGCTGCACACACACGTACACACACCATGCACGCAACGAGCGACTTCACGCACAGGTACACACACCATATTGCACGCAAGGTTCGGCTGCACACACATGTACATCCACCGCGCACGCAAGGGGCGAGTGCAAACACATGTACATACACCGCGCACGCAAGGGGCAACTGCCCACACATGTACATCCACCGCGCACGCAAGGGCCGGCTGCACTCAATTGTACATACACCGCCCATGCAAGGGGCGGCTGCACACACACGTACACACACCATGCACGCAAGGGCCGGCATGCACACACAGTACACACCCGCGCACGCAAGGAGCGGCTGCACACACACGTACATACACTGCGCACGCAAGGGGCTGCTGCACACACACTTACACTTACCATGCACGCAAGGGGCGGCTGCACACACACGTACACACACCGCGCACGCAAGGGACGGCTGCACACACACGTACATACACCGCGCACGCAAGGGGCGGCTGCACTTACATGTACACACACCACGCACGCAAGGGGCGGCTGCACACACACGTACATACACCGCCCACGCAAGGACCGGCTCCACTCACATGTACATCCACCGCGCAACCACGGGGCGGCTGCACACACACGTACATACACCGCGCACGCAAGGGGCTGCTGCACACACACTTAAACACAAAATGCACGCTTGGGGCGACGGCACTCACATGTACATACACCGCGCACGAAAGGGGTGGCTGCACACACACGTACATCCACCGCGCACGCAAGGGGCGGCTGCACACACACATACATACACCATGCACGCAAGGGGCGAGTGCAAAAACATGTACATACACCGCGCACGCAAGGGGCAACTGCCCACACATGGACATACACTGCGCACGCAAGGGGAGGCTGCATTAACACGTACATACACCGCGCACGCACACGTACACACACCATGCACGCAAGGGCCCGCTGCACTCACACGTACATACACCGCGCACGCAAGGGGCGGCTGCACACACACGTACATATACACCATGCACGCAAGGGGCGGCTGCACACACATGTACATCCACCGCGCACGCAAGGGGCGAGTGCACACACACGTACACACACCGCGCACGCAAGGGGCGGCTGCACACACACGTACACACACCATGCACGCAAGGGGCGGCATGCACACACACGTACATCCACCGCGCACGCAAGGGGCAACTGCACACACATGTACACACACCGCGCACGCTTGGGCGGCTGCACTCACATGTACACACACCGCGCACGCAAGGGCCGGCTGCACACACACTTACACTCACCATGCACGCATGGGGCGGCTGCACACACACGTACACACACCGCGCACGCAAGGGACGGCTGCACACACACGTACATACACCGCGCACGCAAGGGGCGGCTGCACACACACGTACATACACCATGCACGCAAGGGGCGGCTGCACACACATGTACATCCACCGCGCACGCAAGGGGCGAGTGCACACACACGTACACACACCGCGCACGCAAGGGGCGGCTTCACACACACGTACACACACCATGCACGCAATTGCCGGCATGCACACACACGTACATCCACCGCGCACGCAAGGGGCAACTGCACACACATGTACACACACCGCGCACGCTTGGGGCGGCTGCACTCACATGTACATACACTGCGCACGCAAGGGGCGGCTGCACACACACGTACACACACCATGCACGCAATTGCTGGCATGCACACACACCCACTGCCCGCACATGTACATCCACCGCGCACGCAAGGGGCGCCTGCACCCACATGTACATACACCATCCACGCAAGGACAAGGATGAACACACATGTACACACACCATGCACGCAAGGGCCGGCTGCACACACACGTACATACACCATGCACGCAAGGGCCGGCATGCACACACACGTACATACACTGCGCACGCAAGGGGCAACTGCACACACACGTACACGCCATGCAGGGAAGGGACGGCTGCACTTACATGTACATCCACCGCGCAACCACGGGGCGGCTGCACACACACGTACATACACCGCGCACGCAAGGGGCGGCTGCACACACACGTACATACACCGCGCACGCAAGGGGCGGCTGCACACACACGTACACACACCTTGCACGCAATTGCCGGCATGCACACACACGTACATCCACCGCGCACGCAAGGGGCAACTGCCCACACATGTACACACACCGCGCACGCAAGGGCCGGCTGCACACACACGTACATACACCGCGCACGCAAGGGGCAACTGCACACACACGTACACACACCATGCACGCAAGGGCCGGCTGCACTCACATGTACACACACCATGCACGCAAGGGCCGGCTGCACACACACTTACACACACAATGCACGCTTGGGGCAACGGCACTCACATGTACATACACCATGCACGCAAGGGGCGGCTGCACACACACGTACACACACCATGCACGCAACGAGCGACTTCACGCACAGGTACACACACCATGCACGCAAGGTTCGGCTGCACACACATGTACATCCACCGCGCACGCAAGGGGCGAGTGCAAACACATGTACATACACCGCGCACGCAAGGGGCAACTGCCCACACATGTACATCCACCGCGCACGCAAGGGCCGGCTGCACTCAATTGTACATACACCGCCCATGCAAGGGGCGGCTGCACACACACGTACACACACCATGCACGCAAGGGCCGGCATGCACACACAGTACACACACCGCGCACGCAAGGGGCGGCTGCACAAACACGTACATACACTGCGCACGAAAGGGGCTGCTGCACACACACTTACACTCACCATGCACGCAAGGGGCGGCTGCACACACACGTACACACACCGCGCACGCAAGGGACGGCTGCACACACACGTACATACACCGCGCACGCAAGGGGCGGCTGCACTTACATGTACACACACCACGCACGCAAGGGGCGGCTGCACACACACGTACATACACCGCCCACGCAAGGACCAGCTCCACTCACATGTACATCCACCGCGCAACCACGGGGCGGCTGCACACACACGTACATACACCGTGCACGCAAGGGGCTGCTGCACACACACTTAAACACAAAATGCACGCTTGGGGCGACGGCACTCACATGTACATACACCGCGCACGAAAGGGGTGGCTGCACACACACGTACATCCACCGCGCACGCAAGGGGCGGCTGCACACACACATACATACACCATGCACGCAAGGGGCGAGTGCAAAAACATGTACATACACCGCGCACGCAAGGGGCAACTGCCCACACATGGACATACACTGCGCACGCAAGGGGAGGCTGCATTAACACGTACATACACCGCGCACGCAAGGGGCGGCTGCACACACACGTATGTACACACACCATGCACGCAAGGGGCGGCTGCACACACACGTACATCCACCGCGCACGCAAGGGGCGGCTGCACACACACGTACATATACACCATGCACGCAAGGGGCGGCTGCACACACATGTACATCCACCGCGCACGCAAGGGGCGAGTGCACACACACGTACACACACCGCGCACGCAAGGGGAGGCTGCATTAACATGTACATACACCGCGCACGCAAGGGGCGGCTGCACACACACGTATGTACACACACCATGCACGCAAGGGGCGGCTGCACACACACGTACATCCACCGCGCACGCAAGGGGCGGCTGCACACACACGTACATACACCATGCACGCAAGGACAAGGATGCACACACATGTACATACACCGCGCACGCAAGGGGCGGCTGCACACACACGTACATACACCGCGCACGCAAGGGGCGAGTGCGCACACACGTACATACACCGCGCACGAAAGGGGTGGCTGCACACACACGTACATACACCGCGCACGCAAGGGGCGGCTGCACACACACGTACACACACCATGCACGCAAGGGGCAACTGCACACACACGTACACACACCATGCACGCTTTGGGCGACGGCACTCACATGTACATACACCACGCACGCAAGGGACGCCTGCACACACACGTACATCCACCGCGCACGCAAGGGGCGAGTGCACACACACGTACACACACCGCGCACGCAAGGGACGGCTGCACACACACGTACATACACCGCGCACGCAAGGGGCGGCTGCACACACACGTACATACACCATGCACGCAAGGGGCGGCTGCACACACATGTACATCCACCGCGCACGCAAGGGGCGAGTGCACACACACGTACACACACCGCGCACGCAAGGGGCGGCTGCACACACACGTACACACACCGCGCACGCAAGGGGCGGCTGCACACACACGTACACACACCATGCACGCAATTGCCGGCATGCACACACACGTACATCCACCGCGCACGCAAGGGGCAACTGCACACACATGTACACACACCGCGCACGCTTGGGGCGGCTGCACTCACATGTACATACACTGCGCACGCAAGGGGCGGCTGCACACACACGTACACACACCATGCACGCAATTGCTGGCATGCACACACACCCACTGCCCGCACATGTACATCCACCGCGCACGCAAGGGGCGCCTGCACCCACATGTACATACACCATGCACGCAAGGACAAGGATGAACACACATGTACACACACCGCGCACGCAAGGGACGGCTGCACACACACGTACATACACCGCGCACGCAAGGGGCGGCTGCACACACACGTACATACACCATGCACGCAAGGGGCGGCTGCACACACATGTACATCCACCGCGCACGCAAGGGGCGAGTGCACACACACGTACACACACCGCGCACGCAAGGGCCGGCTGCACACACACGTACATACACCATGCACGCAAGGGCCGGCATGCACACACACGTACATACACTGCGCACGCAAGGGGCAACTGCACACACACGTACACGCCATGCACGGAAGGGACGGCTGCACTCACATGTACATCCACCGCGCAACCACGGGGCGGCTGCACACACACGTACATACACCGCGCACGCAAGGGGCGGCTGCACACACACGTACATACACCGCGCACGCAAGGGGCGGCTGCACACACACGTACACACACCTTGCACGCAATTGCCGGCATGCACACACACGTACACACACCATGCACGCAAGGAGCGACTGCACACACACGTACATACACTGCGCACGCAAGGGGCAACTGCACACACACGTACACGCCATGCACGGAAGGGACGGCTGCACTCACATGTACATCCACCGCGCAACCACGGGGCGGCTGCACACACACGTACATACACCGCGCACGCAAGGGGCGGCTGCACACACACGTACATACACCGCGCACGCAAGGGGCGGCTGCACACACACGTACACACACCTTGCACGCAATTGCCGGCATGCACACACACGTACATCCACCGCGCACGCAAGGGGCAACTGCCCACACATGTACACACACCGCGCACGCAAGGGCCGGCTGCACACACACGTACATACACCGCGCACGCAAGGGGCAACTGCACACACACGTACACACACCATGCACGCAAATGCCGGCTGCACTCACATGTACACACACCATGCACGCAAGGGCCGGCTGCACACACACTTACACACACAATGCACGCTTGGGGCAACGGCACTCACATGTACATACACCATGCACGCAAGGGGCGGCTGCACACACACGTACACACACCATGCACGCAACGAGCGACTTCACGCACAGGTACACACACCATATTGCACGCAAGGTTCGGCTGCACACACATGTACATCCACCGCGCACGCAAGGGGCGAGTGCAAACACATGTACATACACCGCGCACGCAAGGGGCAACTGCCCACACATGTACATCCACCGCGCACGCAAGGGCCGGCTGCACTCAATTGTACATACACCGCCCATGCAAGGGGCGGCTGCACACACACGTACACACACCATGCACGCAAGGGCCGGCATGCACACACAGTACACACACCGCGCACGCAAGGAGCGGCTGCACACACACGTACATACACTGCGCACGCAAGGGGCTGCTGCACACACACTTACACTTACCATGCACGCAAGGGGCGGCTGCACACACACGTACACACACCGCGCACGCAAGGGACGGCTGCACACACACGTACATACACCGCGCACGCAAGGGGCGGCTGCACTTACATGTACACACACCACGCACGCAAGGGGCGGCTGCACACACACGTACATACACCGCCCACGCAAGGACCGGCTCCACTCACATGTACATCCACCGCGCAACCACGGGGCGGCTGCACACACACGTACATACACCGCGCACGCAAGGGGCTGCTGCACACACACTTAAACACAAAATGCACGCTTGGGGCGACGGCACTCACATGTACATACACCGCGCACGAAAGGGGTGGCTGCACACACACGTACATCCACCGCGCACGCAAGGGGCGGCTGCACACACACATACATACACCATGCACGCAAGGGGCGAGTGCAAAAACATGTACATACACCGCGCACGCAAGGGGCAACTGCCCACACATGGACATACACTGCGCACGCAAGGGGAGGCTGCATTAACACGTACATACACCGCGCACGCACACGTACACACACCATGCACGCAAGGGCCCGCTGCACTCACACGTACATACACCGCGCACGCAAGGGGCGGCTGCACACACACGTACATATACACCATGCACGCAAGGGGCGGCTGCACACACATGTACATCCACCGCGCACGCAAGGGGCGAGTGCACACACACGTACACACACCGCGCACGCAAGGGGCGGCTGCACACACACGTACACACACCATGCACGCAAGGGGCGGCATGCACACACACGTACATCCACCGCGCACGCAAGGGGCAACTGCACACACATGTACACACACCGCGCACGCTTGGGGCGGCTGCACTCACATGTACACACACCGCGCACGCAAGGGCCGGCTGCACACACACTTACACTCACCATGCACGCATGGGGCGGCTGCACACACACGTACACACACCGCGCACGCAAGGGACGGCTGCACACACACGTACATACACCGCGCACGCAAGGGGCGGCTGCACACACACGTACATACACCATGCACGCAAGGGGCGGCTGCACACACATGTACATCCACCGCGCACGCAAGGGGCGAGTGCACACACACGTACACACACCGCGCACGCAAGGGGCGGCTTCACACACACGTACACACACCATGCACGCAATTGCCGGCATGCACACACACGTACATCCACCGCGCACGCAAGGGGCAACTGCACACACATGTACACACACCGCGCACGCTTGGGGCGGCTGCACTCACATGTACATACACTGCGCACGCAAGGGGCGGCTGCACACACACGTACACACACCATGCACGCAATTGCTGGCATGCACACACACCCACTGCCCGCACATGTACATCCACCGCGCACGCAAGGGGCGCCTGCACCCACATGTACATACACCATCCACGCAAGGACAAGGATGAACACACATGTACACACACCATGCACGCAAGGGCCGGCTGCACACACACGTACATACACCATGCACGCAAGGGCCGGCATGCACACACACGTACATACACTGCGCACGCAAGGGGCAACTGCACACACACGTACACGCCATGCAGGGAAGGGACGGCTGCACTTACATGTACATCCACCGCGCAACCACGGGGCGGCTGCACACACACGTACATACACCGCGCACGCAAGGGGCGGCTGCACACACACGTACATACACCGCGCACGCAAGGGGCGGCTGCACACACACGTACACACACCTTGCACGCAATTGCCGGCATGCACACACACGTACATCCACCGCGCACGCAAGGGGCAACTGCCCACACATGTACACACACCGCGCACGCAAGGGCCGGCTGCACACACACGTACATACACCGCGCACGCAAGGGGCAACTGCACACACACGTACACACACCATGCACGCAAGGGCCGGCTGCACTCACATGTACACACACCATGCACGCAAGGGCCGGCTGCACACACACTTACACACACAATGCACGCTTGGGGCAACGGCACTCACATGTACATACACCATGCACGCAAGGGGCGGCTGCACACACACGTACACACACCATGCACGCAACGAGCGACTTCACGCACAGGTACACACACCATGCACGCAAGGTTCGGCTGCACACACATGTACATCCACCGCGCACGCAAGGGGCGAGTGCAAACACATGTACATACACCGCGCACGCAAGGGGCAACTGCCCACACATGTACATCCACCGCGCACGCAAGGGCCGGCTGCACTCAATTGTACATACACCGCCCATGCAAGGGGCGGCTGCACACACACGTACACACACCATGCACGCAAGGGCCGGCATGCACACACAGTACACACACCGCGCACGCAAGGGGCGGCTGCACAAACACGTACATACACTGCGCACGAAAGGGGCTGCTGCACACACACTTACACTCACCATGCACGCAAGGGGCGGCTGCACACACACGTACACACACCGCGCACGCAAGGGACGGCTGCACACACACGTACATACACCGCGCACGCAAGGGGCGGCTGCACTTACATGTACACACACCACGCACGCAAGGGGCGGCTGCACACACACGTACATACACCGCCCACGCAAGGACCAGCTCCACTCACATGTACATCCACCGCGCAACCACGGGGCGGCTGCACACACACGTACATACACCGTGCACGCAAGGGGCTGCTGCACACACACTTAAACACAAAATGCACGCTTGGGGCGACGGCACTCACATGTACATACACCGCGCACGAAAGGGGTGGCTGCACACACACGTACATCCACCGCGCACGCAAGGGGCGGCTGCACACACACATACATACACCATGCACGCAAGGGGCGAGTGCAAAAACATGTACATACACCGCGCACGCAAGGGGCAACTGCCCACACATGGACATACACTGCGCACGCAAGGGGAGGCTGCATTAACACGTACATACACCGCGCACGCAAGGGGCGGCTGCACACACACGTATGTACACACACCATGCACGCAAGGGGCGGCTGCACACACACGTACATCCACCGCGCACGCAAGGGGCGGCTGCACACACACGTACATATACACCATGCACGCAAGGGGCGGCTGCACACACATGTACATCCACCGCGCACGCAAGGGGCGAGTGCACACACACGTACACACACCGCGCACGCAAGGGGAGGCTGCATTAACACGTACATACACCGCGCACGCAAGGGGCGGCTGCACACACACGTATGTACACACACCATGCACGCAAGGGGCGGCTGCACACACACGTACATCCACCGCGCACGCAAGGGGCGGCTGCACACACACGTACATACACCATGCACGCAAGGACAAGGATGCACACACATGTACATACACCGCGCACGCAAGGGGCGGCTGCACACACACGTACATACACCGCGCACGCAAGGGGCGAGTGCGCACACACGTACATACACCGCGCACGAAAGGGGTGGCTGCACACACACGTACATACACCGCGCACGCAAGGGGCGGCTGCACACACACGTACACACACCATGCACGCAAGGGGCAACTGCACACACACGTACACACACCATGCACGCTTTGGGCGACGGCACTCACATGTACATACACCACGCACGCAAGGGACGCCTGCACACACACGTACATCCACCGCGCACGCAAGGGGCGAGTGCACACACACGTACACACACCGCGCACGCAAGGGACGGCTGCACACACACGTACATACACCGCGCACGCAAGGGGCGGCTGCACACACACGTACATACACCATGCACGCAAGGGGCGGCTGCACACACATGTACATCCACCGCGCACGCAAGGGGCGAGTGCACACACACGTACACACACCGCGCACGCAAGGGGCGGCTGCACACACACGTACACACACCGCGCACGCAAGGGGCGGCTGCACACACACGTACACACACCATGCACGCAATTGCCGGCATGCACACACACGTACATCCACCGCGCACGCAAGGGGCAACTGCACACACATGTACACACACCGCGCACGCTTGGGGCGGCTGCACTCACATGTACATACACTGCGCACGCAAGGGGCGGCTGCACACACACGTACACACACCATGCACGCAATTGCTGGCATGCACACACACCCACTGCCCGCACATGTACATCCACCGCGCACGCAAGGGGCGCCTGCACCCACATGTACATACACCATGCACGCAAGGACAAGGATGAACACACATGTACACACACCGCGCACGCAAGGGACGGCTGCACACACACGTACATACACCGCGCACGCAAGGGGCGGCTGCACACACACGTACATACACCATGCACGCAAGGGGCGGCTGCACACACATGTACATCCACCGCGCACGCAAGGGGCGAGTGCACACACACGTACACACACCGCGCACGCAAGGGCCGGCTGCACACACACGTACATACACCATGCACGCAAGGGCCGGCATGCACACACACGTACATACACTGCGCACGCAAGGGGCAACTGCACACACACGTACACGCCATGCACGGAAGGGACGGCTGCACTCACATGTACATCCACCGCGCAACCACGGGGCGGCTGCACACACACGTACATACACCGCGCACGCAAGGGGCGGCTGCACACACACGTACATACACCGCGCACGCAAGGGGCGGCTGCACACACACGTACACACACCTTGCACGCAATTGCCGGCATGCACACACACGTACACACACCATGCACGCAAGGAGCGACTGCACACACACGTACATACACTGCGCACGCAAGGGGCAACTGCACACACACGTACACGCCATGCACGGAAGGGACGGCTGCACTCACATGTACATCCACCGCGCAACCACGGGGCGGCTGCACACACACGTACATACACCGCGCACGCAAGGGGCGGCTGCACACACACGTACATACACCGCGCACGCAAGGGGCGGCTGCACACACACGTACACACACCTTGCACGCAATTGCCGGCATGCACACACACGTACATCCACCGCGCACGCAAGGGGCAACTGCCCACACATGTACACACACCGCGCACGCAAGGGCCGGCTGCACACACACGTACATACACCGCGCACGCAAGGGGCAACTGCACACACACGTACACACACCATGCACGCAAATGCCGGCTGCACTCACATGTACACACACCATGCACGCAAGGGCCGGCTGCACACACACTTACACACACAATGCACGCTTGGGGCAACGGCACTCACATGTACATACACCATGCACGCAAGGGGCGGCTGCACACACACGTACACACACCATGCACGCAACGAGCGACTTCACGCACAGGTACACACACCATATTGCACGCAAGGTTCGGCTGCACACACATGTACATCCACCGCGCACGCAAGGGGCGAGTGCAAACACATGTACATACACCGCGCACGCAAGGGGCAACTGCCCACACATGTACATCCACCGCGCACGCAAGGGCCGGCTGCACTCAATTGTACATACACCGCCCATGCAAGGGGCGGCTGCACACACACGTACACACACCATGCACGCAAGGGCCGGCATGCACACACAGTACACACACCGCGCACGCAAGGAGCGGCTGCACACACACGTACATACACTGCGCACGCAAGGGGCTGCTGCACACACACTTACACTTACCATGCACGCAAGGGGCGGCTGCACACACACGTACACACACCGCGCACGCAAGGGACGGCTGCACACACACGTACATACACCGCGCACGCAAGGGGCGGCTGCACTTACATGTACACACACCACGCACGCAAGGGGCGGCTGCACACACACGTACATACACCGCCCACGCAAGGACCGGCTCCACTCACATGTACATCCACCGCGCAACCACGGGGCGGCTGCACACACACGTACATACACCGCGCACGCAAGGGGCTGCTGCACACACACTTAAACACAAAATGCACGCTTGGGGCGACGGCACTCACATGTACATACACCGCGCACGAAAGGGGTGGCTGCACACACACGTACATCCACCGCGCACGCAAGGGGCGGCTGCACACACACATACATACACCATGCACGCAAGGGGCGAGTGCAAAAACATGTACATACACCGCGCACGCAAGGGGCAACTGCCCACACATGGACATACACTGCGCACGCAAGGGGAGGCTGCATTAACACGTACATACACCGCGCACGCACACGTACACACACCATGCACGCAAGGGCCCGCTGCACTCACACGTACATACACCGCGCACGCAAGGGGCGGCTGCACACACACGTACATATACACCATGCACGCAAGGGGCGGCTGCACACACATGTACATCCACCGCGCACGCAAGGGGCGAGTGCACACACACGTACACACACCGCGCACGCAAGGGGCGGCTGCACACACACGTACACACACCATGCACGCAAGGGGCGGCATGCACACACACGTACATCCACCGCGCACGCAAGGGGCAACTGCACACACATGTACACACACCGCGCACGCTTGGGGCGGCTGCACTCACATGTACACACACCGCGCACGCAAGGGCCGGCTGCACACACACTTACACTCACCATGCACGCATGGGGCGGCTGCACACACACGTACACACACCGCGCACGCAAGGGACGGCTGCACACACACGTACATACACCGCGCACGCAAGGGGCGGCTGCACACACACGTACATACACCATGCACGCAAGGGGCGGCTGCACACACATGTACATCCACCGCGCACGCAAGGGGCGAGTGCACACACACGTACACACACCGCGCACGCAAGGGGCGGCTTCACACACACGTACACACACCATGCACGCAATTGCCGGCATGCACACACACGTACATCCACCGCGCACGCAAGGGGCAACTGCACACACATGTACACACACCGCGCACGCTTGGGGCGGCTGCACTCACATGTACATACACTGCGCACGCAAGGGGCGGCTGCACACACACGTACACACACCATGCACGCAATTGCTGGCATGCACACACACCCACTGCCCGCACATGTACATCCACCGCGCACGCAAGGGGCGCCTGCACCCACATGTACATACACCATCCACGCAAGGACAAGGATGAACACACATGTACACACACCATGCACGCAAGGGCCGGCTGCACACACACGTACATACACCATGCACGCAAGGGCCGGCATGCACACACACGTACATACACTGCGCACGCAAGGGGCAACTGCACACACACGTACACGCCATGCAGGGAAGGGACGGCTGCACTTACATGTACATCCACCGCGCAACCACGGGGCGGCTGCACACACACGTACATACACCGCGCACGCAAGGGGCGGCTGCACACACACGTACATACACCGCGCACGCAAGGGGCGGCTGCACACACACGTACACACACCTTGCACGCAATTGCCGGCATGCACACACACGTACATCCACCGCGCACGCAAGGGGCAACTGCCCACACATGTACACACACCGCGCACGCAAGGGCCGGCTGCACACACACGTACATACACCGCGCACGCAAGGGGCAACTGCACACACACGTACACACACCATGCACGCAAGGGCCGGCTGCACTCACATGTACACACACCATGCACGCAAGGGCCGGCTGCACACACACTTACACACACAATGCACGCTTGGGGCAACGGCACTCACATGTACATACACCATGCACGCAAGGGGCGGCTGCACACACACGTACACACACCATGCACGCAACGAGCGACTTCACGCACAGGTACACACACCATGCACGCAAGGTTCGGCTGCACACACATGTACATCCACCGCGCACGCAAGGGGCGAGTGCAAACACATGTACATACACCGCGCACGCAAGGGGCAACTGCCCACACATGTACATCCACCGCGCACGCAAGGGCCGGCTGCACTCAATTGTACATACACCGCCCATGCAAGGGGCGGCTGCACACACACGTACACACACCATGCACGCAAGGGCCGGCATGCACACACAGTACACACACCGCGCACGCAAGGGGCGGCTGCACAAACACGTACATACACTGCGCACGAAAGGGGCTGCTGCACACACACTTACACTCACCATGCACGCAAGGGGCGGCTGCACACACACGTACACACACCGCGCACGCAAGGGACGGCTGCACACACACGTACATACACCGCGCACGCAAGGGGCGGCTGCACTTACATGTACACACACCACGCACGCAAGGGGCGGCTGCACACACACGTACATACACCGCCCACGCAAGGACCAGCTCCACTCACATGTACATCCACCGCGCAACCACGGGGCGGCTGCACACACACGTACATACACCGTGCACGCAAGGGGCTGCTGCACACACACTTAAACACAAAATGCACGCTTGGGGCGACGGCACTCACATGTACATACACCGCGCACGAAAGGGGTGGCTGCACACACACGTACATCCACCGCGCACGCAAGGGGCGGCTGCACACACACATACATACACCATGCACGCAAGGGGCGAGTGCAAAAACATGTACATACACCGCGCACGCAAGGGGCAACTGCCCACACATGGACATACACTGCGCACGCAAGGGAGGCTGCATTAACACGTACATACACCGCGCACGCAAGGGGCGGCTGCACACACACGTATGTACACACACCATGCACGCAAGGGGCGGCTGCACACACACGTACATCCACCGCGCACGCAAGGGGCGGCTGCACACACACGTACATATACACCATGCACGCAAGGGGCGGCTGCACACACATGTACATCCACCGCGCACGCAAGGGGCGAGTGCACACACACGTACACACACCGCGCACGCAAGGGGCGGCTGCACACACACGTACACACACCATGCACGCAAGGGCCGGCATGCACACACACGTACATCCACCGCGCACGCAAGGGGCAACTGCACACACATGTACACACACCGCGCACGCTTGGGGCGGCTGCACTCACATGTACACACACCGCGCACGCAAGGGCCGGCTGCACACACACTTACACTCACCGCGCACGCATGGGGCGGCTGCACACACACGTACACACACCGCGCACGCAAGGGACGGCTGCACACACACGTACATACACCGCGCACGCAAGGGGCGGCTGCACACACACGTACATACACCATGCACGCAAGGGGCGGCTGCACACACATGTACATCCACCGCGCACGCAAGGGGCGAGTGCACACACACGTACACACACCGCGCACGCAAGGGGCGGCTGCACACACACGTACACACACCATGCACGCAAGGGCCGGCATGCACACACACGTACATCCACCGCGCACGCAAGGGGCAACTGCACACACATGTACACACACCGCGCACGCTTGGGGCGGCTGCACTCACATGTACATACACTGCGCACGCAAGGGGCTGCTGCTTACACACTTACACTCACCATGCACGCATGGGGCGGCTGCACACACACGTACACACACCGCGCACGCAAGGGACGGCTGCACACACACGTACACACACCATGCACGCAAGGGCCGGCATGCACACACACTGGCATACACCGCGCACGCAAGGGTCGGCTGCACACACGTACACACACCATGCACGCTTGGGGCGGCTGCACACACACGTACCTACACCGCGCACGCAAGGGGCGGCTGCACACACACATACACACACCATGCACGCAATTGCCGGCATGCACACACGTACATCCACCGCGCACGCAAGGGGCAACTGCACACATGTACACATGTACACACACCGCGCACGCTTGGGGCGGCTGCACTCACATGTACATACACTGCGCACGCAAGGGGCTGCTGCACACACACTTACACTCACCATGCACGCATGGGGCGGCTGCACACACACGTACACACACAATGCACGGTTGGGGCGGCTGCACACACACGTACACACACCATGCACGCAATTGCCGGCATGCACACACGTACATCCACCGCGCACGCAAGGGGCAACTGCACACACATGTACACACACCGCGCACGCTTGGGGCGGCTGCACTCACATGTACATACACTGCGCACGCAAGGGGCTGCTGCACACACACTTACACTCACCATGCACGCATGGGGCGGCTGCACACACACGTACACACACCGCGCACGCAAGGGACGGCTGCACACACACGTACATACACCGCGCACGCAAGGGGCGGCTGCACTCACATGTACATCCACCGCGCAACCACGGGGCGGCTGCACACTCACGTACATACACCGCGCACGCAAGGGGCTGCTGCACACACACTTACACACACAATGCACGCTTGGGGCGGCTGCACACACACGTACATCCACTGCGCACGCACGGGGCGACTGCACACACATGTACATAAAACATGCACGCAAGGGGCAGCTGCACACACATGTACATCCACCGCGCACGCAAGGGGCGAGTGCAAACACATGTACATACACCGCGCACGCAAGGGGCTGCTGCACACACACTTACACACACCATGCACGCTTGGGGCGGCTGCACACACACGTACCTACACCGCGCACGCAAGGGGCGGCTGCACACACACGTACATACACCGCGCATGCAAGGGGTGGCTGCACACACACGTGCACGTACATCCACCGCGCACGCAAGGGGCGGCTGCACACACACATGTACACACACCGCGCACGCAAGGGGCGGCTGCACACATACGTACCTACACCGCGCACGCAAGGGGCTGCTGCACACACACTTACACACACCATGCACGCAAGGGCCGGCATGCACACACACTGGCATACACCGCGCACGCAAGGGGCGGCTGCACACACGTACACACACCATGCACGCTTGGGGCGGCTGCACACACACGTACCTACACCGCGCACGCAAGGGGCGGCTGCACACACACGTACACACACCGCGCACGCAAGGGGCGGCTGCACTCACATGTACACCCACCATGCACGCAAGGGGCGGCTGCACACACACGTACATACACCGCGCACGCAAGGGGCAACTGCCCACACCTGGACATACACTGCGCACGCAAGGGCCGGCTGCATTAACACGTACATACACCGCGCACGCAAGGGGCGGCTGCACACATACGTACCTACACCGCGCACGCAAGGGGCTGCTGCACACACACTTACACACACCATGCACGCAAGGGCCGGCATGCACACACACTGGCATACACCGCGCACGCAAGGGGCGGCTGCACACACGTACACACACCATGCACGCTTGGGGCGGCTGCACACACACGTACCTACACCGCGCACGCAAGGGGCAACTGCACACACATGTACACACACCGCGCACGCAAGGGCCGGCTGCACACACACGTACATACACCGTGCACGCAAGGGGCAACTGCCCGCACATGTACATCCACTGCGCACGCAAGGGGCGGCTGCACCCACATGTACATACACCATGCACGCAAGGACAAGGATGAACACACATCTACACACACCATGCACGCAAGGGCCGGCTGCACACACACGTACATACACCACGCACGCAAGGGCCGGCATGCACACACACGTACATACACTGCGCACGCAAGGGGCAACTGCACACACACGTACACACACCATGCACGGAAGGGACGGCTGCACTCACATGTACATCCACCGCGCAACCACGGGGCGGCTGCACACACACGTACATACGCCGCGCACGCAAGGGGCGGCTGCACTCACATGTACATACACCGCGCACGCAAGGGGCAACTGCCCGCACATGTACATCCACCGCGCACGCAAGGGGCGCCTGCACCCACATGTACATACACCATGCACGCAAGGACAAGGATGAACACACATGTACACACACCATGCACGCAAGGGCCGGCTGCACACACACGTACATACACCATTGCTCGCAAGGGCCGGCATGCACACACACGTACATACACTGCGCACGCAAGGGGCAACTGCACACACACGTACACACACCATGCACGGAAGGGACGGCTGCACTCACATGTACATCCACCGCGCAACCACGGGGCGGCTGCACACACACGTACATACACCGCGCACGCAAGGGGCGGCTGCACACACACGTACATACACCGCGCACGCAAGGGGCGGCTGCACACACACGTACACACACCATGCACGCAATTGCCGGCATGCACACACACGTACATCCACCGCGCACGCAAGGGGCAACTGCACACACATGTACACACACTGCGCACGCAAGGGCCGGCTGCACACACACGTACATACACCGCGCACGCAAGGGGCAACTGCACACACACGTACACACACTGTTGAAAGAACTAATGGGTTTGCCCTCTACAATGCTTGTGATTGAAACCCAAATGTGCCTGTCCTTGCAGGTACAGGCTATGGAGGATGGGAGCAAAGAGACAGAGACTCAGTTTGAGGCAGAATGATAGTGAGGAGTACCTTTGGCAAGGCTCCTCAGTTGTTTTATTAACTCGAGAAAAAAACACAGGCAGAAAACTGGAATGACCTGATTGGCTGGCTAGGAATGTGCCTAGGAATATTCTCATGTAATACTCAGGCCACCAATCAGGTTAGGTCAGTGTACAGGCTACCAATCAGATCTAGACAAGAATAAATCTTATCTTGTAACTGCTGTACAGCCTTATCTTGTAACTGATGTACAGTCTTAACTTGTAACTGCTGCACAGTAATCTAACTATTTAATAAAAGATCTCTCTGTGTGTGATCTGATGATGATGAAGTAAATCTGGCGTGAACATATCAGCGCCACATCTGACATGCACAGTGTACATGTCAATCAGTCAGCTGTCCTGTCATAGATTCTCATCTGACATGTCATAGGTCAGCTGACATAGACAGATTTGTCAGCTGCCTATAAGGATCCACTTGGCATAGGTACTAATCCCTGATTACTAAAACTGGCCACAACTTTCTCATTTGTAGGCCAAATCCAACGGGATAAAAAACAGTGGCTCCTGTACAAGAGCCTCTATCTATCTAGCCAGGTCAGGTGGGTACAAATACAAGGACCATGTCCTTGACACCCCCCTTACAACACATGACCTTGCTCTAGTGCTATCCTGTCAAGTATAACACTTAGAGCAAAAAAGCTCTCAGCCCCTGTGGGCATATACAACTGCATATCTAAGTAGACACCAGCAGCTTGTCCCGCAGGGTGATGAACCGTGCCCTTCCCAGGGCCTTGGTGAAGATGTCAGCCAGGTTGTCCTTGCCAGGGCAGTGACGCATGCAGATGGAGCCCCCCTCCACCTGCTCACGGATGAAGTGGTAGCGCACGTCGATGTGCTTGGTGCGCTTGGGGTGCACAGGGTCCTTGGCCAGGGCCACCGCGCCAGTGTTGTCGCACAGCACGGTCGTGGGCCCCTCCACAGGTGCACCCAGGTCTCCCAGCAGGCGCCTGAGTGGCAGCACCAGCTGGGTGACGCTGCTCGCAGCAATGTACTCTGCCTCGCAGGAAGACAGAGCAACAATGGGTTGCTTGCGGCTGCACCACTCCACGGGCGCACCCCGGAACAGGACCAGGTTGCCCGTCACAGAGCGTCTGGACTCTGGGCAGTTAGCCCAGTCAGCGTCAGTCCAGGCCTCCAGCCCCCCTTCCTGACCATACCGCAGACCCTTGTCCCTCGTGGTGTAGAGGTACCGGATCAGGCGGTCGGCAGCCTCCATGTGGGCCGCCGTGGGTGCCTGCATGTGCTGGCCAGTTGGTTGACAGCAAAAGCAATGTCTGGACGTGTCCACAGCGCGACATACAGCACGGCACCGGTTTTGGACTGATACAGCTGGGTGTCCGGGGCATTTAGCTGCATTCCCCCCTCGCGTTGGGGACTAACACGGGACACACTGACCGGGGTGCGTACAGGGAAGGAGGGAGAAAGCCCAAAGCGGGCAGCCAGGGCCTCAATATACACAGTTTGGTGCAAGGAAAGAGACCGGGAAACAGGGTCGACATGGAGAGAAACACCGAGGAAAAAAGAAGGGTCATCGGACTCGGTGATCTGAAACTTGCTGGCCAAACGATGAGACCACGAGGCCAGCCAGGAAGAGGAAGGACTGCCTGCAATAATGTCGTCGACATGGACAAACACAAACGTACGAGACGTGGGATACACGTACAGGCAGGAATCCGTTGGGCTTTGTACAGCACCATCGGAGAGAAGATAGGCACTAAATGTTTTGTGCCAGTTACGTGGTGCCTGCTTGATGCCATAGAGGCTGCGTTGCAGCTTCCACACCAGCACATCACCAGCGGCATCACGCTGCTCAAAGCCAGCAGGAGGACGCACATAGACGTCCTCAGAAAGTGGGGCGTACAAAAACGCAGTGCGAACATCAAGTTGCTTCAGCACATACCCAGACGAGACACCAAAAGCTAGTGCCAAACGAATGGTGGAGGAACGAACAGTAGGGCTAAAGACCTCAGTGAAATCTATGCCTTCCCGCTGAGCAAAGCCCTTCACAACAAAACGGGCCTTGAAACGGCCATCGCTTTTGACAGCAAACACCCACCGAGATGGAAGGACCTTGGCAGTGCGAGGAAGAGACTTGGAAGAAACGAGTGAATATACTGCATGCTCGCGAATGCTAGAAAGCTCACTATCCATCGCAGCACGCCACTCAGGGCTAGCATGGGCCTCAGCAAAAGAGGAGGGGATGGACGTGGAACCTGAGCTAGTGTGGAGTGAGAAAGTATCAAACAGATCACGCACACTCATGTAGTCAGGGTAAAAACGAGCCCATTTAGGGGAAACACGATCAAGAGGGGTTGTGGGTAACACCTGAGCGAGGGGATCATGTGCAACGCCGTCGGACACCAGTGCAGCAGTGGCCATAGCGGCAGCCGGTTGCTTGCCGCGGAGGGCCTGCACTAATTTGTGTAGCTGGGACGAAGAAGGAGATTCAGCAGCAGGTGTGTCTGCCGTCGACACGTGTCCAGGTGGTGTAGAGGTAGAAGCCGACGACGCCTCCAGCGCAGGACTTGGTGCGAAAACAGGTGCAGACTCAGACTCAGCGGGTTTGGGCTCAGGACTTGGCGCTGGCGCCTCCTCCAGTGGCGAGCCCCCCTCACCACTGGCATCCCCCGACAAAGCCTCCAGTGGCGAGCCCCCCTCACCACTGGCATCCCCCAAAGCAGTGCCCCCACTGCTGGCAGCGCCCACAGCAGCGTCCTCACTGCTGGCAGCGGCGCGCCGCGCCATGGCTCTAGTCACAGGACCAGAGGGCGGTAGGGCCAGAGTAGTATCAGGCCCAGGGACAGAATTCTCAGTGACCGGTGGCAGCAGAAGCTCGGAAGCCTCCTCCCCCTCCACCAGTGCCGGCAGCAGCTGAGGTGATGGCAGGGCGTCGTTGCGCCAGGCCTCATTGAAGGCCACGTGGCGACGTTGCACCAAAGTGCGAGTGGCGGAGTCCAGGATCAGATATGCCGGCGAGTCGGGAGCATAACCGACAAAAATGCCAGGCATGGCCTTGGCCTCCAGCTTGCCACGATGCCCTTCCACACGATGCCAGGCTGGGCAGCCGAAAATGCGCATGTGCGACAGATCAGCGTGATGACCTGTCAGCAAAAAGTGTGGCGTGGCATCACCAGGATTCGAGGAGCACGGCAGGCGGTTCAGGATATAAATAGCACACTGGAGTGCCAATGCCCAGTATGCCTTCCCCAGGCCGGCGTGTGTCAACATCGCCAGAGTCATGCCCATTGCCAGGCCCCAGAGCCGCTCCGCTACGCCGTTCTGCTCAGGGCAGTAAGGCGCGGAGAACTCCTGGTGGACGCGGTGTTCAGCACACACCGCCCGCCAGGCTTGACCGGTGAAGACCGCGTCGTTGTCGGTGCGCAGCACGACAGAGCCGGCGTAGAAGGGGCGAATATCGCGGACGAGCAGCTCTGCAAACCGCCCCACCGCCTCGTCCTTGGTCTTGAGCGCAAACCCCCATCGCCACCGAGTGGCATCGTCAGTGATGCCCAAGAAGTAGCGGGCTCCCCCCAGCGACTCGACGCTCATCGGGCCCAGCAGGTCGCCATGAAGCTTGGCGCGCGGCACAGTGGATCGCCGCTGCCCTGGCGGAAATGGCTGGCGCTTGATGAAGCCAGCCGGGCAGGATGGGCAGCCAGGAGCAGTTGGACTCCTCGTCGTCAAGTTGGATGCAGGGATGGCGACCAGCTTCTTGATGCGGTCGGCACCAGCATGGCCCAAACGCCAGTGCAGCAGCAGGTTAACCGGCCGCTCCACCGTCACAGCAGCCATCGCTGGCGCTGCCTTCGCCGCAGGTAACACGTAGATGTTGTTCTGCATGGCGATCTTGTGATGCTTGTTATCCAGCACCACTGTCTCTTTGTGGAAATCCACCTTGTGACCTGCCTTTGCGAGTTGCGCGACTGAAAGGAGTCGTGCATTCAGGCCAGGTACAAGCAGCGCTCCTTGCAAGCGCACGCTGTGGCCAGGAAGCTCCACAGCGATGGTGCCCTGGCCGGTAGCGTGCAGCTGTCCGCCGGAGCCAGCGATTGCCCTGCTGTGGGGGGTCAGAGACACAAAGTCAGAACGGCACGGGGACATGTGGCTGCTCGCAGCCGAGTCCAGCACCCAGGTGAGGTTGTCGCACGTATACTGCGTGAGAGCAGCAGCCTCCAGCGGCGTCGACGGCGACTCCTCGGCGATGGTGACCATGCAGAAGCCAGGCGGCAGTTCAGCCGCCTCCTGAGTTGCGTTGGCAGCGGATCCAGCAGGTGCGTTGCGTCCCTTGTTCTGGTTCCCTCGGTTGCCGCCCTTGCCCCCCTGTGCTGGTTGGGGTACCAGCGTGGGGCCTTCTCAGGATGCTCCTTCCAGCAGTCTTTGTCCTTGTGATTTGACAGGCCACAGTGACTGCATTTCTTGGTCCCCCCGTTCCCCTTGCTGTTGGTGTGGTAGGCCTGGCCAGTGCCAGCACTCTCCTTTTTCACCACAGCACGTCCCCCCTTGAGCAGATCCTCCGCCTCCATGAGTGCCCTCTTCACCACAGGTAGTGGGTCCTCCTCGTTGAACCGTACAGACACCAGCGCAGGGCGGTACTCGTCTGTCAGTGCTCCCAGTAGAATGGCAGCAAAATCACGGTCCTGGATGACTCCCCCTGCAGCCTGGTAGTCAGCACGTAGAAGCTCCGCCCTCCTCACAAGCTGTTGCATGGTCTCGTTAGGAAGCTTCTGTAGGCGGTGCAGCTTGCTCCTCAGCTCAAACCTGTGACTCTTGGTTAGCCTGGTTTGCTCATAGTTCTCCATGAGACACTGCCATGCTTGGCTACCAGTTTTGTTGGCCACAGTGGCCATTAGGCGTGCAGCTTCACCTGTTAGACAGGTGAGCAAAGCTGCCCACAGGGCCTTATCAGCCCTGTCATTCTCCTCAGTGCCCAGCAGGACAGCATCCAAACTGAAAAGACTGACAACAGCCAAAAACAATTCTTCCACTCCTCCCACTTGCTGTAATCATCACCAGCTGCACCAACAAATTTCTTGCAGCTCTTGGCAACTGTTGAAACAAGAGAGGTGTAGTCAGGCTGTCTGGTAGCAGTTTGGGTGTCTTGATCCTCCATGGTTGATCTGGGTCTGGGTGTTGTCTCTGGGGTAGTCAGATGAATGTCTCTGCTCCTCAAATGCAGGGTAGGCATCAAACCTCCGATACCATGTTGAAAGAACTAATGGGTTTGCCTTCTACAATGCTTGTGATTGAAACCCAAATGTGCCTGTCCTTGCAGGTACAGGCTATGGAGGATGGAGCAAAGAGACAGAGACTCAGTTTGAGGCAGAATGATAGTGAGGAGTACCTTTGGCAAGGCTCCTCAGTTGTTTTATTAACTCGAGGAAAAAACACAGGCAGAAAACTGGAATGACCTGATTGGCTGGCTAGGAATGTGCCTAGGAATATTCTCATGTAATACTCAGGCCACCAATCAGGTTAGGTCAGTGTACAGGCTACCAATCAGATCTAGACAAGAATAAATCTTATCTTGTAACTGCTGTACAGCCTTATCTTGTAACTGATGTACAGTCTTAACTTGTAACTGCTGCACAGTAATCTAACTATTTAATAAAAGATCTCTCTGTGTGTGATCTGATGATGATGAAGTAAATCTGGCGTGAACATATCAGCGCCACATCTGACATGCACAGTGTACATGTCAATCAGTCAGCTGTCCTGTCATAGATTCTCATCTGACATGTCATAGGTCAGCTGACATAGACAGATTTGTCAGCTGCCTATAAGGATCCACTTGGCATAGGTACTACTAAAACTGGCCACAACTTTCTCATTTGTAGGCCAAATCCAACGGGATAAAAAACAGTGGCTCCTGTACAAGAGCCTCTATCTATCTAGCCAGGTCAGGTGGGTACAAATACAAGGACCATGTCCTTGACACACACCATGCACGCAAGGGCCGGCTGCACTCACATGTACACACACCATGCACGCAAGGGCCGGCTGCACACACACTTACACACACAATGCACGCTTGGGGCAACGGCACTCACATGTACATACACCATGCACGCCAGGAGCGACTTCACGCACAGGTACACACACCATGCACGCAAGGTTCGGCTGCACACACATGTACATCCACCGCGCACGCAAGGGGCGAGTGCAAACACATGTACATACACCGCGCACGCAAGGGGCAACTGCCCACACATGTACATCCACCGCGCACGCAAGGGCCGGCTGCACTCAATTGTACATACCCCGCGCACGCAAGGGGCTGCTGCACACACACGTACACACACCATGCACGCAATTGCCGGCATGCACACACACGTACATCCACCGCGCACGCAAGGGGCAACTGCACACACACATTAACACACCATGCACGCAAGGGGCGGCTGCACACACATGTACATCCACCGCGCACGCAAGGGGCGACTGACATACACCATGCACGCAAGGACAAGGATGCACACACATGTACATACACCGCGCACGCAAGGGGCGGCTGCACACACACGTACATACACCGCGCACGCAAGGGGCGAGTGCGCACACACGTACATACACCGCGCACGCAAGGGGCGGCTGCACACACACGTACATACACCGCGCACGCAAGGGGCCAGTGCAAGCACATGTACATACACCATGCACGCAAGGGCCGGCATGCACAGAAACGTACATACACCGCGCACGCAAGGGGCTGCTGCACACACACGTACACACACCATGCACGCACGGGGCGGCTGCACACACACGTACATCCACTGCGCACGCACGGGGCGACTGCACACACATGTACATAAACCATGCACGCAAGGGGCGGCTGCACACACATGTACATCCACCGCGCACGCAAGGGGCGAGTGCAAACACACGTACACACACAATGCACGCTTGGGGCAACGGCACTCACATGTACATACACCATGCACGCAAGGGGCGGCTGCACACACACGTACACACACCACGCACGCAAGGAGCGACTTCACGCACAGGTACACACACCATGCACGCAAGGTTCGGCTGCACACACATGTACATCCACCGCGCACGCACGGGGCCAGTGCAAGCACATGTACATACACCATGCACGCAAGGGGCGGCTGCACACACATGTACATACACCGCGCACGCAAGGGGCGAGTGCAAACACATGTACATACACCGCGCACGCAAGGGGCAACTGCCCGCACATGTACATCCACCGCGCACGCAAGGGGCGGCTGCACACACATGTACACACACCATGCACGCAAGGACAAGGAAGCACACACATGTACACACACCCTGCACGCAAGGGGCGGCTGCACACACACGTACACACACCGCGCACGCAAGGGGCGAGTGCAAACACATGTACATACACCATGCACCTAAGGACAAGGATGCACACACATGTACACACACCATGCACGCAAGGGGCGGCTGCACACACACGTACATACACAATGCACGGTTGGGGCGACGGCACTCACATGTACATACATACACCATGCACGCAAGGACAAGGATGCACACGCATGTACATACACCGCGCACGCAAGGGCCGGCTGCACACACACGTACATACACCGCGCACGCAAGGGGCGGCTGCACACACACGTACATACACCGCGCACGCAAGGGGAGAGTGCAAACACATGTACATACACCATGCACGCAAGGGGCGGCTGCACACACACGTACACACACCATGCACGCAAGGGGCGGCTGCACACACATGTACATCCACCGCGCACGCAAGGGGCGACTGACATACACCATGCACGCAAGGGCCGGCTGCACACACATGTACATACACCGCGCACGCAAGGGGCGGCTGCACACACACGTACATACACCGCGCACGCAAGGGGGGAGTGCGCACACACGTACATCCACCGCGCACGCAAGGGGCGGCTGCACACACACGTACATACACCGCGCACGCAAGGGGCCAGTGCAAGCACATGTACATACACCATGCACGCAAGGGCCGGCATGCACAGAAACGTACATACACCGCGCACGCAAGGGGCAACTGCACACACACGTACACACACCATGCACGCACGGGGCGACTGCACACACATGTACATACAGCATGCACGCAAGGGGCGGCCCCATTAACACGTACATACACCGCGCACGCAAGGGCCGGCTGCACTCACATGTACACACACCATGCACGCAAGGGGCGGCTGCACACACATGTACATACACCGCGCACGCAAGGGCCGGCTGCACTCACATGTACATAGTAACACCACGCAACCACGGGGCGGCTGCACACACACGTACATACACCATGCACGCAAGGGGCGGCTGCACACACACTTACACACACAATGCACACTTGGGGCGACAGCACTTACATGTACATACACCGCGCACGCAAGGGGCGGCTGCACACACACGTACATCCACTGCGCACGCACGGGGCGACTGCACACACATGTACATAAACCATGCACGCAAGGGGCAGCTGCACACACATGTACATCCACCGCGCACGCAAGGGGCGAGTGCAAACACATGTACATACACCGCGCACGCAAGGGGCAACTGCCCACACATGTACATCCACCGCGCACGGAAGGGCCCGCTGCACTCACACGTACATACACTGCGCATGCAAGGGGCGTCTGCACACACACGTACACACACCATGCACGCAAGGGCCGGCATGCACACACACGTACATACACTGCGCACGCACGGGGCGACTGCACACACATGTACATACACCATGCACGCAAGGGCCGGCTGCACTCAATTGTACATACACCGCCCATGCAAGGGGCGGCTGCACACACACGTACACACACCATGCACGCAAGGGGCAACTGCCTGCACATGTACATCCACTGCGCACGCAAGGGGCGGCTGCACACACATGTACACACACCATGCACGCAAGGACAAGGATGCACACACATGTACACACACCATGCACGCAAGGGGCGGCTGCACACACACGTACATACACCGCGCACGCAAGGGGCGGCTGCACACACATGTACATACACCATGCACGGAAGGACAAGGATGCACACACATGTACACACACCATGCACGCAAGGGGCGGCTGCACACACACGTACATACACAATGCACGGTTGGGGCGACGGCACTCACATGTACATACACCATGCACGCAAGGACAAGGATGCACACACATGTACATACACCGCGCACGCAAGGGGCGGCTGCACACACACGTACATACACCGCGCACGCAAGGGGCGAGTGCGCACACACGTACATACACCGCGCACGCAAGGGGCGAGTGCGCACACACGTACATCCACCGCGCACGCAAGGGGCGGCTGCACACACACGTACATACACCGCGCACGCAAGGGGAGAGTGCAAACACATGTACATACACCATGCACGCAAGGGGCGGCTGCACACACACGTACATACACAATGCACGGTTGGGGCGACGGCACTCACATGTACATACACCATGCACGCAAGGACAAGGATGCACACACATGTACATACACCGCGCACGCAAGGGGCGGCTGCACACACACGTACATACACCGCGCACGCAAGGGGCGAGTGCGCACACACGTACATCCACCGCGGACGCAAGGGGCGGCTGCACACACACGTACATACACCGCGCACGCAAGGGGCGAGTGCAAACACATGTACATACACCGCGCACGCAAGGGGCGGCTGCACACACACGTACACACACCATGCACGCAAGGGCCGGCATGCACACACACGTACATACACCGCGCACGCAAGGGGCGGCTGCACACACACGTACACACACCATGCACGCAAGGGCCGGCTGCACACACATGTACATACACCTTGCACGTACAACACACAACACACACACACAACAAAAAATTATATACACACACACACGCACACGCACACGCACACGCACACGCACACGCACAACACACACAACACACACACACACACACACACGCACACGTGAACAACACACACACACAACAATTATAATATTAGTGTAGTATATCAAACAAAATAGTAATAAAGTATTTGCAAGCGTACTTCGTGTGAATTATGTGTACACGTCGTATGTGTAGACGAGAATAGAAGCTAAACAAAACTCTAATGGAGAAAGAGGGATTCGAACCCTTGGGAAAGTTACCCCATACATAGCATTCCACTCGGACATTTCTCCGAAAAAAAGTCACGTAAGCTAAGGGTGGAGAGTTAAGGGTGTAGGTTGTAGGATGTATGGTGTAGGGTGTAGGGTGTCTTGAGCTTTCTTTTTTGAGATCAATAGAGTCCCCTTCCATGATCATGTGCGTGAGCTGGTTATGATTTTCATCTATGGCGTGTGTGGCCACATCGTGTATTTACAACAACTTTCTAGCCATGGATAACTAGGTAACCATAAATTGGTTACCATGATAACTAGGTAAAAACGTGTTGGTTTCAGAATACATGTGATCGCTGCATTGTCATCTACAATGTACAAATCAATTACGGATTTCGGGGCTACGGATTTCGGGGCTAAGTTTTTGTGGGTAGAGATTGGCAAGGGTGTTTTTATCTTGCCACTTGGTCACTTGGTGTGCATTACGTCTGTTCTTGCGTTGGAGTCAAAAAACTGTCCGTGTGTGGTGGTGGACTTTTCCTCACGGGCAGTCGCCATATGTCATACAAGCACTTGTTCGGCGTACCACTAGCTCATGTATGTCACCATTGTAATTTTGCGTTGTAACAGCATTTCTCGGAGCCAACGGCCGTTGGACTCAAAAAACTGACCGTGTGTGGTGGTGGACTTTTCCTCACGGGCAGTCGCCATATGTCATACAAGCACTTGTTCGGCGTACCACTAGCTCGTGGATGTCACCATTGTAATTTTGAGTTGTAACAGCATTTCTCGGAGCCAACGGCCGTTGGACTCCGAAAAACTGATAGCCTTGTCTGAAGGTGTGTGCGTGAGATGGCACATGTGCATCGTCGGGGGGAGTTTTCTCAAGAGCCACATGTGGTAGTGTAAGGTGGGCATGCTTAGTGCGTACGGGTGGGAGGGACAAGAGGTGCAGAAGTTGACGGCTTTTGACCTTGGGAAATGACAAGGCACACATAAGACAACAAAGTGATAATTTTAATGTCTTTACGGGTGTACTGTCAATTTCTCCGAGCCAACGGCCGTTGGACTCTCGAAACTCTCATAACCCTGTCTACAATGTGTGTGCGTGCGATGGCACTTGTGCCATGTGCCGGGGGGGGGTGAGAAATCTGTCGTTCATTAATTTGTGCCTCGTCGGGGTGGGCATGCATGAATTTGTGCCTCGTCGGGGTGGACATGCATGAATTTGTGCCTCGTCGGGGTGGACATGCATGAAAGCATTTTCATTGGTACTCGGGGTTCAATATTTTTGTCTTGCTGTTGAAACGTCGACGTGCTCTTCTCCTGCTCTTTTTTTTTCCTACTCAACGGCCGTTGGTGCTTTCAAACTTGCCCAGCGTTATGACTAGGATGCCCTTCTTTACTGCTAGCCACCGCCCCTTGTGTACAATGCTAGAATTAGGCCGGGGTAATGGTACACGTCCACCGCGTCCCCAGTGCAAGGTTCGTGAATGCGCTGGTTCGTAAAAAATTCGGCACTTGGAGGGTTCGAACACCTGACCCCACTTTCGTTATTTCAACATGCCCTGAACGAAAAAGCTGCGTAAAGGATACGTTAACCGTCCCTGTTATTCTTGATTATATTATTGCGATATCATGGACGTACACACGCGGTTGGTGGTCCGTACTTGCCAACTGCACTTGCAAACTGACTGACTGACTGCCTCCGTTACGCACTTGCGTGTGTTTCCGTACTTGCCAACTGAACTTGCAAACTGACTGAATGACTGCCTCCGTTACGACTAACAAGTGAACGACGAGTGAGCTACTAAAGTTTTGTTCAGTTCATTGTGTCTATATGTACATAGCCGTTTATTCAAAACCGTTGCGTGGATACCTTGATTCTGGGTTCGCTGATACTTGTTTCCCATTTTAAATCTCCCGTCCATAATTGGATACATGTAATGTAGGAGGATACCCACTTGCCCGAAATCCGCGTAACGGGTGATTAGTACTGCTGTAAGCGGAACCACAGACAAATCTGTCTAACGGGCTAACATTATTGTCCTTCATGTACTGGTTTTTGCACGCAGGACGCCATTCGCAACACCGCCTGACGGAGTCGGATGGACCGGACGTGCGTGAGGCTGCTGTTCACAGTCGTGAAGTTGGCAGACATTAATATCAACACGGTCACGAGAATTCGTCCAGAGAATAATTGATGCTTGTGACGTGCTCGACGGCTGCGATGACCGAGATGATGCGTGTAGTGCACAGCGTCCGAGACGTCGCGACACCCGTGGCTGTCCTGTTGATGCGAACGCACGGTGACGAGACGGAGCCCATTATATAGGTGGATTACAAGTTAGAACGGCCCTCGCGGTTGCACTGTTTAATCGCGAACGTGGATTTTGCGGAGCCGACGGCCGTTGGGGATTGGAAATCTGATGATATCGGGGCTGCGCACGACATCGAGGAACTGGGGATCGACGTAGGTCTACAGGCTCACTTGTCCGTCAACATGTATGGCCTCGCTTGACTGTCATCATCTTGACATGTACATAACTAGTTCATATACCATGCATTTGACACTGCCTGCACGTGGATTTTCCAGACATACATTGAGGGTAATTATAACTCGAAAGCACTACGTACGATTGAGACGTCCGGTCGTAGAGCAGATGCACTGGAGCTTTCTGATCTTCCAATTGATGGGTCTGTAATTATGTAAGATATTCAGATATCGCGATGACTCGAGCATCGATGCATGGAATGTAATAATGTATTTCATTCAATTATACATCCAATTTAACTCCGCAATTGAGGGGCACACATGTCCATCAGCCCGAGACAACATTTCCCAAGTAATTTTCGATTAGTGATTTAGTGTGGGCCTTCCCATCCATCAAGAAATATGTGCTACATGATCTCCCAACGGAGGCATGTTATATTTTAATATATAATTTTAATCTCCCAACGGAGTCATGTTCTAATTTAATTTGATTTGATTTAATGGCTTCTCTGCATAGGAGCTCTCTGCATAGGCAAAGCTTGGCTAAATTCTTCATGCATCATCCATGCATTGGGAGTCCCATAACATAGGCACACATGCCCGTAAGCTTGGGCCACGTAAGCTTGGGCACCATAGATATAATAGAGTATAGAGCTGGCTTGTTAATTGTTGTGGATAGATTAGACCGGTGAGGATTGCATGTACCCATCCATCCATACATCAGGGTTAATGCTCCGTGACTCCCCAACGGGAGCACGAGTTTAATTAATTGGGCCG
>RPFO01000365.1:0-81089 GCA_009746045.1 Mesostigma viride | reverse complement strand
TCCATACGCAGGCATTTCTCTCGCGCAGTCCGGCGTGCACGCCACAACAATATGTGAAATTCAGAATTTTTTGCCGAGTACTTGTCGACGACGATCCCGCTGGCGAATTGCGTGTCATCGCTGGTACAGCAGCGTTTCATCCTGGCAGAGCTTGTCATTAAAATACACTAGAACCCTGCTAGAAGATATATTCTTTCATAGACGAAGAAAATTATTGGGCGGTGTTTGGGAAATACCGATAAATTCTGAGTCATGGAGGTACGACTACACTGTACCGAGTACCGAGGTAGCTCGGTAGCCCTTCAGGCGCAAAATTTAATAAAGCTGCCTGTCGCAAGTTAGGTACGTAAGCGTGGCGCGGCGCTATCACGCGTGGAGACAGATCACACTTCAGTGACTTCACAGATCACCACCAGCCTCAACACTACGTAGCGAGCTGAGCCGAGCTGACAGCTACGGTCCAATAGCCAAACAAGAGCAAGGCGCGCGGCGCGCATGCCATCATCCATGCCCATTGAATCTGCGCTGAAAAAGGCTGAAAAGTTTGATTTCCGTATTCCGTCTCCGTGTTGCAGCCAAACACCAACAACAGCTCCGGTTGTCGGACCACCGGGAATATACTCAACTCAACTTCAGTCTCAATTCAGTCAATTGTGACCCGAGTTGTGACCCGCAGTCCAGCACTCGGGCATACCCTGTCAAAATGACGGGCAGAAGACGTCTCATAATTTGGCTCTGATGACACAAACTCGAGTGCGGGGGTGAGTGCGGGGTTCCGGGACACCACCGCACTAAGTCCGACGCGCCTGCCCAGGCCACGCCGCGCCGGACCGGCACACGAGTTACGCGGGAAAAAAGGGCCTGCCGCGCCAATTACTGTAGGACTTGGCTAATTTCTTTGTTGACTACAAGCGCAGTCAAGGATGCAATTGGCATCATTGCATTATTTTTGCCAAGGTGCTGGCAATTTACGCTTGAAGGTGGCAAAAATCTGGTTTCTTTGTGATGCAGTAGTGACTATTGCCTGGCAATTGCGCAGCCGGGAAGTTGGGCGACGAGAATGCCATGGTTGTTCTAAAGTATAATCATCGGACCCTAATTTGTCTAAAGTAGGAGACAAACAGTCTTTGACGTCCCTGGGATCCATAGCAATAAAAATTCTGCTTTCTCTACTCGCAGTAATGTCGGCACACTTAGTTTCCTCTTCGAATCGATCTTTTGTCTGGCAATCTTTCCCTCTCTCGTTTTTTTCTCCCTCCCTCCCTCCCTTGCTCGCTCCCTCCCTCCGTCTCATGCGTTCCTCCAACGTCCCGTCCTGTCTTCTTCCCCCCACCCTGCCTTCTCTCGTTAGCTTCCGAGCTTTTTATGCATTGCCTCTCCATACCTCGCTACCAAGTTTCCAAGTAGACCTTGAAGAGATATACCGGGAAATGCGTCTGGACGCGGTCATCGTGCGCGCCTTTCTCTTCTGATTTTCTGCGTAAAGCTTGGTAGCACACCTTGTCGGCCCTCGCGGAACTGTCAGCCCGTATCTGGGAACTGGACCACATGTATCTGTTACAGTATCTTGCTTATTTTGCGTAGGTTGCTAGTGTTGCTGTATCCTTCAAGTTTAGTGTTGCAGAGTGTGACTGACCACTGTATCATTTGGTGATGGGTTTGTTGAATGCTGGGTTTGTTCTTGTATGAGTGTTTGTATAGGGATCCTTGTGTCCTAAAGTAGAAAGCTTGTCGTTGATACTGCTTCTTCTTTTTTTAGAGTAGCCCTTGGGACATGCAGGCAAGGATGGCATTACAAATATCAATGAAATACAGTACCAAGCTTTTTACCACTGACGTGCATTGTAAAATAGGTGCAGGCAACTGCCGTGCACATGCCGTGCCTGAAAATTGTTGAGCCCATGGTGAGCTTTTTTGCTTATTTGGTAATTACAGCGTCAATACGTTGTCTAATGTCAACCAACGTGGATCGACCTGGGCTGAGGTTGTCAGTGTGTGCGTAAATGTAAAGCACACATGTATGGCTCGCATGTTTGGGAGCCGATCCTAGCCGAATCACACTTTGTTGGCACCCATGCCTGCAGCTAGTGGGGTCTTTGTGGCTAGGTACCTTGGGACAGTGTTGGGGTTGGCTAGCTAGACTACGTGCAAGATGATTCCACCACTGGCCATCAGTGGCTCGGTCCTTAGAGCAGCCAACATACCAGCATACTCGCGCATATTTCAGCTTTAGCACACCCACAGTTTGCCATAGTCCAACGAGCGTTGAACGCAGCTGTGGCCTGCCTTCGGGCATGAGTGAGGACGCAGGTGTCTTTGCCCCTTTCCCACTGTGCAACTTACAGGGACTGGAAAGCACTCTAGGTGCTACATGCCCACCCCACCGAGGCATGCTATAATTTATTTAATTTAATTTTAGAGCAGGAAACATGTTCCTGTCATCCATGAGATAGCGGCCATTGGCATTGTGAGGATGGATGCACGTCAGATCATATAGTAAGAATTTGGACAATCAAGAATGTGTTTGACGCTCTTTCAACCCAAATTAAGGTTTGACTGATAATTTGGTCGGGGCTCATTGCTCAACCATTCCAATGGGGATGTATGCTCGTTGACGCAGTCAATCATGACATCTTATGATTATTACTTACGGCAACGTGACGTGTGGATCCGCCAATAAATTAGCTATCAAGGTCAACCAGCATCGGTATGCATTATTAAATCAGCAGACGCATGCATGTGTTGAATGTTAGCAACGCATACCTTGTGTTGGCCGGCCACCTGCAAAATTACTGACCAGGTAGATGTTGAAGAACCTCACAATCATCCAGTTGTCGCATGGATCCTAGCTAGCCCACGAGGAAAATTTTCAAGGTGCCCAGTTTTATAGCAGTATGCATATAAGACACATGATACTGCACCACTGCGGCTAGCTTATGACTGTCCCCATCCCCCCTTCCCCATTCCATCAGGAAATATGCTGACGCTGTCTACGTGTTTATTAATTTATTCATTCATGACTGTGTAACATGGCCAACGTGAAGGCAGGCCTTTATGATAATGGGCCCTTCAACTCGAGAGCTCCATCCATTGCAGCCCTTGGGCATTTGCAGCTGCCAGCTGATAATGCTCCAATATGAGGGTAGTCTTGGAATCTTCATGCCGAAAGCTCGGTCACCACCTCCTGCATTAAGAGCAAATAGACAAGCACTGAGTTTAGAACCCTGGACTCAACCACACACAAACAATGATTCGTGACAAGCTATGGATGAAAAACTTCAGGAATCTCTTTTTCTAATTGCGTACATATGGGCATTACATGCACATGCACAACCACAATACAATAACGGGGGAGAAAAAGGGAAAAGGAAGCCCAGCAGAGAGAGACGCAGTGAGAGGGAGTTCGTTAGGTTGGCAGTCGGGCAGTCGGGCAGTTGGGCAGTTGGGCAGTCGGGCAGTCGGGCAGTCGGGCAGTCGGGCAGTCGGGCAGTCGGGCAGTCGGGCAGTCGGGCAGTCGGGCAGTCGGGCAGTCGGGCAGTCGGGCAGTCGGGCAGTCGGGCAGTCGGGCAGTCGGGCAGTCGGGCAGTCGGGCAGTCGGGCAGTCGGGCAGTCGGGCAGTCGGGCAGTCGGGCAGTCGGCAGTCGGGCAGTCGGGCAGTCGGGCAGTCGGGCAGTCGGGCAGTCGGGCAGTCGGGCAGTCGGGCAGTCGGGCAGTCGGGCAGTCGGGCAGTCGGGCAGTCGGGCAGTCGGGCAGTCGGGCAGTCGGGCAGTCGGGCAGTCGGGCAGTCGGGCAGTCGGGCAGTCGGGCAGTCGGGCAGTCGGGCAGTCGGGCAGTCGGGCAGTCGGGCAGTCGGGCAGTCGGGCAGTCGGGCAGTCGGGCAGTCGGGCAGTCGGGCAGTCGGGCAGTCGGGCAGTCGGGCAGTCGGGCAGTCGGGCAGTCGGGCAGTCGGGCAGTCGGGCAGTCGGGCAGTCGGGCAGTCGGGCAGTCGGGCAGTCGGGCAGTCGGGCAGTCGGGCAGTCGGGCAGTCGGGCAGTCGGGCAGTCGGGCAGTCGGGCAGTCGTGCGTGCGTGCGTGCGTGCGTGCGTGCGTGCGTGCGTGCGTGCGTGCGTGCGTGCGTGCGTGCGTGCGTGCGTGCGTGCGTGCGTGCGTGCGTGCGTGCGTGCGTGCGTGCGTGCGTGCGTGCGTGCGTGCGTGCGTGCGTGCGTGTGTGCGTGCGCGCGCCCCCGCCCCTGCCCCCGCCCACACACAACATGCCTGTGAGGAATGACTTCGCCGAAGGACATTGGCTCTTGCACAGTGTATTACCTCCACATGTATGCCTCGGCAGCTTGAGCTCCATCACAAGCCGTGGTCGACAGCCGCTTGGCCGCCTTCCGGCATGGCCAATGATGAATCCGACGCTTCAGCAAGTGGAAAAGAACATAGTGGATTGCTTTGGGCTCGGGACCCCGCACCATTGCTTGCCTCACTGGCAGCATCTTTCTGCAATCGGCCCATGACGCTCAGCTTCTGTTTCTTTGCCCCACCATTCCGACGGACAAATGCACGTTTGACACCACATTGTTGCCCGAATACAGCGGGGTCGTGCCGAATGTCTCGAGTGCCTCTCCTGACCGCAGGTTTATCAACAAGGCGCAAGGTAGGTGTAGGCGGAACATTGCCCACTGCTGCCCTTTGCCTATCCAAGCGCACAAAGTCTTCAATTTGTCGCGCCACGTCCGCCAAAGCTAGACTTGTGAGCTCTTGGGCGCGCCGCAAACCATCCTCGGTTGCCGCCCCATCCCATGCAGCCTCGATTCGGCTAAGCATCTGCCGATTCTTCTCCTTCACGGAAGATGATGCTTGACCTTTGTCGTGATTGGCAGGTTGACCAAAGTCGGGTGGCTGGGCGTCATCGGGAGTTTCATCGACGTCAGCCGTGTCAGGAAAATCCGAAGCCTCCCCTTTCTCAGATGGAGTTGCCTTGTTTCTCACCCAGAGCAATTCCTCAAGGAAGTGCACACAAGAGTGCTTGTTTGGCGGAACACCGAATGCTGCCCGGCGTTTGATCACAAGCTCAATGTCCTCACGGGTAGCCACACCGGAGAGCATGAGGTCGACCAAGAAATGATGACAAATGTTTCCTGTTTTAGAGTCGGTGCAGTCGCAAGTGGCCGTGTTAGAGTTGAGGTCAATATTAAATGACCTCACGCAAGTCACGAAATCCACCACAACGCGACGGGATGTGCAAGAACCATCCGTGACCATCTCCGCCCAGCAGCTCCTGGTTTTACCTTGCTGTATTTCCGCTTGGAGATTACACGCCTTGTCAAGCTCCGCCATCTCTTCTTTCCGCCGACGGTGATTTATGATGACACCACGGGTTTTGAGCTGTTGGTCCCTTTCCAGCCACCCAACAATCAACCCAAACATGTAAATTAGCCAGTCAAGACGTTGGCGCCCACGGTTATGCAGCCAAGTATACTTGAGGGTTCGATGATACCGTTCAAGAATATTGTTCGTATCATGTTGGGCATAATCCGCCACCCTAAACGCTTTCGCCCACATGTGCAGCTTGTCCTCCCATTGACTGCGCATGTAGTCGACAAATGCGGGGGTAATGGGGTCCCACTTGGTATAAAACTGGGTGAGCCGGCATTGCACCGCACGTACTTGCGCCTCCGCATCCCCGGCAAGGCGCGAGCTCATGTAATACAAGATGGCATTAAGCTCTTCCATCAGTTCCATACGGACCTTGGCACCTTTCACCTTTGTTAATAGGTTCGTGCACCAAGCGCGCTGGACGTGCCATGAACACAAAAAGATCTTGGTAGCTGGGAACACCCGCTTCAATGCGTTCATTTCAGCGTTTGAACAATCGATGATGATTGTCAACGGGGGCTTCGTTTCACAGCCATCCACCACAGCTTCTAGAAATGCCTCATACACGGCACTGGTCTCCGCGCTGGCAAGGCACCAAGCCACTGGCACACCATTACCAAAAGCATCCACGACCATGAGCGTCACCAGTGAGAAACCCATGGTGGATACCCCAAATGTGCTATCCAAAAATGCCTTCTTTTGCCCATGCAGTTTATACATTTCCCGCTGCCATGCATTCTGGTACACTAGCACAAAGGGGGAAAGTTGGACTGTACCGTCCGGGGTCATCTCCTGGGGTTGGTAGTAGCGGACGTTGTCCCCCAAGCGCGCTGCCCATAATTCCACGCTTTCTGCTTCTTCTGCATGGAACTTCCACGCCGTTGAAAGCAACTTGTCTTCCATGTTTCTCACATCCGCTGCAGTCAACGCGTAGTCCCTTTGCTTGATAGCCTCCTCGGATCCCAGCAAGTCCTCTAAGCTTCTCTGCCATTCTCGGATGATAGCATTACAATTAGCCCGCTGCCCATCCTTCAGGTCACTCATCTTACCGCATAGAAACTCCCGGCAACGTTCGCTTAGTCGTTGTCCACCTTCGTAGATGTCCCTGGCCAGCCCAGTTGCCCCATGCTCATGCCTGAACTCGGAGTACGTGATATATGATGTGCCGAGGTTCTCACGTAACTCCACGATACGCCATGAAACCCGACATCCAACGCACATCTCACCCCTCAATTTAGACGCCCGCGCCTTAGGGTGCCCACGCGGCAGTTTCTTTGGGTTGACCCTGCAGCTGCCATACCTCGCACAGGTGTACCGCGCAAATGCCTTGTTGGCACTTGGGTGACGCTCATGGTCCTTTCCACCCCCATCTTCCTCCTCATCCCCAGAATCGCTGTCCGGATCATCCTCCTGCACTTCTTGTCCGGCAGCTAATGTTGATGATGCACCCCGCGGGGCGGAGGGCACGGCAGCCGGGGCGGAGGGCACCGCAGCCGGGGCGGAGGGCACCGCAGCCGGGGCGGAGGGCACAGCAGCCGGGGCGCAGGGCACCGCAGCCGGGGCGGAGGGCACAGCAGCCGGGGCGCAGGGCACCGCAGCCGGGGCGGAGGGCACGGCAGCCGGGGCGGAGGGCGCCGCAGCCGGGGCGGAGGGCACGCAGCCGGGGCGCAGGGCACGGCAGCCGGGGCGGAGGGCACGGCAGCCGGGGCGCAGGGCACGGCAGCCGGGGCGCAGGGCACGGCAGCCGGGGCGCAGGGCACGGCAGCCGGGGCGGAGGGCACCGCAGCCGGGGCGGAGGGCACAGCAGCCGGGGCGGAGGGCACCGCAGCCGGGGCGGAGGGCACAGCAGCCGGGGCGCAGGGCACCGCAGCCGGGGCGGAGGGCACGGCAGCCGGGGCGGAGGGCGCCGCAGCCGGGGCGGAGGGCACCGCAGCCGGGGCGCAGGGCACGGCAGCCGGGGCGCAGGGCACGGCAGCCGGGGCGGAGGGCGCCGCAGCCGGGGCGGAGGGCACGCAGCCGGGGCGGAGGGCACGGCAGCCGGGGCGCAGGGCACGGCAGCCGGGGCGGAGGGCACGGCAGCCGGGGCGCATGGCACGGCAGCCGGGGCGCAGGGCACGGCAGCCGGGGCGGAGGGCACGGCAGCCGGGGCGCAGGGCATGGCAGCCGGGGCGGAGGGCACGGCAGCCGGGGCGCAGGGCACGGCAGCCAGGGCGGAGGGCACCGCAGCCGGGGCAGAGGGCACGGCAGCCGGGGCGGCATCCAGTGGGGCGTCCGAAGGCGGGGCGCAAGCTTTTGATGTCTTTTGTGCATTGCTCTCGTTTCGTCTACAACGAGGCTTGCAGTTTGCCCTTTCGCCCTCGCCGCTCAAATAGTCAGCGGTTCTGTTGGTTGGTAAGCTAGATCGCAAAAGGACCCTTTGCTTTGGACCTTTATCGCAAAACACCAACACCCAGTTGAGGTCGTGAAAATTTAGGGGCCCATTCTTGAGCTCTTGCTTGTTGGCTTTGTCGAGCGCCTGATTAGCGAGCTTGGGGGTCTCATATATTTGACCGCAGTCAACATTGGGGTAAGGCTTAAGGGCGTCAATAAATTGGTTAATCTCCGTAGTGCTCAAGGTGCTGCTCGATATTGAAACGCCACAAACACGGAATACAGCAAAGTACAAAGCATTCATGTAAGACAATGCGGGACAAATGGGTAACAAATGGGGAGAGTTATATTAATGAAAAGAGACAACGAACTTGGAAGCATGGCACGCCGAGCCCCCGAGTAAAGGTTAAACATTTAGCCACCACGCATTGGGCTTGCCATGAACACCCCATGGAGCGCTATGCTAAGGTTTTCTTGCGACCCCATGTTGTGTGTGGCTTGTCAGTAATGTGCTAGTAGGAAAGGACAAGCCACGAGGTTAAGATAAGATTACGCCCGGCATAGGGCTGCCAAACGGGCTCATCTACCATAAACGCTGCAATAAGGCTTCTGTAGAATAAAAATCTATTTCCAAGCAAAACCATACCGTAAACCAAAACTAGCAGGCCATAAAGACCAATCACAGGCCAATCAACAAAACCCAAAGAACATTCAGCCAAAAGAGTTACATTATGCACTACTACAATATTTGATATGGCCTTGGTGAACACCATGAAAGCTAAGGCAACTAAGAGACTGTGCTTGATAAACGACGCAAATCAGAAAAAGGTTGTTCAATGTATTGATGACATGTAGAGTAAAAACAACACGCGCATACCCAGGCGTACCTTTTCTTGGAGCGTACAGCATCCGCGCACCCCGTGCAGTATAAATGAGAGCCAACGAATTGAAGTGGTTCACGGCCGGCCACAAGTGGATTGTCCGGATGGGTGCCCGTGTTGTCACAGCAGCGCCTCCCAGAAATACCTCTGCGAGCACACTTGTAGGAGGCCTTCCTTTTCCTGGTTGCCTTGTTTGTGCCTTCACAACTGGGCACTGGTGTTGGATTTTGTCTTGAACTTCCCTGTTTTGGGTCAGCAACATAAGAAATTAAACACGATGTTCAGAAACTAATTACAAGTTACAACATAGTCATGGATTTGGTGGGTGCAATTAGCTGGGGACGCCATAAACATAAGTTGCCATTATGAAGCTCACTAACTGCCTTATATGCAAATAACTCCATTATCATGGAAAGATGCTTACAACAAGAACATTCCAGACCATGTCGCTACCAAGCATGAGCGAGTTCGAACGGGAAAATGAGATAACGACATGGAAGGGCAACGTACGTTGGAAAACGGTTGTCCGCCGTGCTGACCAATCGGTGCCGGCGCTGCCGCAGGTGGAGGTGCTCCAACATGGGAAGGTGGCGGAGAAAGTGGCGGAGAAGGTGGCGGAGAAGGTGGCGGTGGCGGTGGCGGTGGCGGTGGCGGTGGCGGTGGCGGTGGCGGTGGCGGTGGGGTGGCGGGGAAGCAGAGAAAGATAATACGTGAGAGTACGTAATACGCAAGAGTACGCGTATCCGTAGGCATACGTTTAACATCCGTACGGCAAAGCTGCGTATGATGTATAGTCTGCGTACGAAACGTATCATATGCCACACTATTTCCCTTTGCGGGGAAGGTGGCGGGGGAGGGGGAGGGATGCTTTCCCCGCGCTGTGAGGAAGGATGCTTGCGTTGCCGCACCGCTTTACGCCGAGCGAGAAGGCGGCGAACAATACCGCGATGCCTGGGTCGCCGAACTGACTGCCGTTTTGGAGCGATGCATTGTGCCTTGTGCCAAATGCAGACATGGACATAAGGAGAGCACCTCGGCATATCCCTGCTCAGCAACGCGCAAAAGGAAAAAGGGCAGCGAAGAAAGAAGTTATGAACTACCTCGATCGCACCTCAAAATGGCCAAGCAAGTCTAGGCATAGCTGCATGGGGCTGCCAACATAACTCCAAAAATAAACCCTAACTTAAGAATAGCTTCCGCTAGATCCCAATAGGCTAGGCCCACCGCGTGCCGCACGTGGCGCCAAGAAGTATCTGAAACAACTCATCATTGTGTATTCCGCTGGAAACTGAAAGAGGAGCATTCAGTGCATTAGTCGTTTTAGGGTAGCATGGATTCCTTACCTCAGACCAACATGTAGTGCCAATAACGCCAAGGTGATCCACCATGTGGATGCATGAAGATCTGCACCACATTGCCGCGTGACAAGGTATGAACATACCAACAAAGTTGCAGAGCAAGCCGTTCTCAGGAGGGCTATTACCCAACCATAAAGCCCCATGGCATAACGCTTCCATCTCGTGCAAAAGGACAACTATGACCTAGAAATTCAGAAAATATATTCTTAGTCTTTCCCTCTACTCCTTGCTTACCTGGGTTGATAGGCGCGACAACTGAAAACTTCGCAGGCACCCGCGCGCGCTCTTGCACCGCCACATGCCCTACATGGATAACCACCAACCAAACATGAAAAAAGGGTATAACTAGAAGGATTAAGGAAAGAGGAAATGCATTTAATTCATATAGTTAATATCGCCATGAAATTGTATGTTGAAGTAATAATGGGCCGAAATATGCACATCGGGAACACGTCCCATTAATGCACATGCGAAGCTAATGTCAGGACAACGCATCATTAACAAGGGGGGGTCCGCATGCGCAAGACGAAGCAAGTACAGTTAATATGATGTGCCATTTGGACAGAAACTGGAATAAGGGCTTAACGCCTTACCTAAGGCACAGACCCACACGATGCCGCTGACCGCTAGAAAAATTGCGAGGATGGCCACCGGCACACCCTGTCTGGTGCTGGTCAAGCAGCAAAGGCAGGGCCGGGCCATGAAAGCTGGAGGTCACGAGCACTTTGTTGCAGTGGATGTAAACGACCCCCCTGTTTGGAGCACAAAAGGCGAGAAGCAAATTAAAAACGGAAAGCGCCAGTCATACGCCGCGCAGCTCGCGAGAATTCCAGGAACCAGTTTTTGTGTGATATTCGCATTTAGATGTCGTGCATAACCATTCCTTTATTATCGCACACACCAGTAAACAGTACAAGGATTTGCGTCAACCCAGCTAAATGCCGAGGGTGCCACGGACGTGTATGCCAGCGAGCTCGAGTCTGGCGAGCAATCACTCAAACATGTCCACTGTCCCTAAGCCGAGCATCACCCTAACATGTCCGCCATTGCTACGTTTTATCATCCTTGACTGCGCTTGTAGTCAACAAAGAAATTAGCCAAGTCCTACAGTAATTGGCGCGGCAGGCCCTTTTTTCCCGCGTAACTCGTGTGCCGGTCCGGCGCGGCGTGGCCTGGGCAGGCGCGTCGGACTTAGTGCGGTGGTGTCCCGGAACCCCGCACTCACCCCCGCACTAGAGTTTGTGTCATCAGAGCCAAATTATGCGCTTCCTGTCGCCACAGGCATTTCTTGTTTGTCACAGCTTTTGTCACCCTTGTTTTTTGCGTGTGTGTGTGTTGTAGCAACAGCCATGACCGCCTTTTCCACTATGGGCACCTTGCACGCTCTATGTGGCAAACTTTGTTGTACCTGTAGATAGTACGTTCGTTTTTGTTTCAAGTTCCCCGGTCATATTGCTTTGCCGGACTCGCTTGCGTTACCTTGTACAATTGAGGCGCTTTCAGCAGTTATCGAAGTAATTCACAGCACAAATGTCTGGCTCAGGCAGCCTTTATGCGTGCAGGCTCGGTGGTCAGTCGCTTGTGCAAAAGCCTGTTGCTGGCAAGCCACCTTTTGCTGCTGCGGTTCTGCCGCATGCTCGCGATGCCGAAAGCTTTCCAGACGAGTCCGGGGCACGCAAGCGGCAGAGGCGCGCTGATGATTTTGAACCCAGGATGGATGTCAGATGGGCAGAGGGAGAGGATGACGATGAAGAAGGACTTCTTGTGCTGCCTTCAGCTCCTGTCTATACTGCTAGCGCGACGGGGTTGATACAACCTTTGCTGTACACGCGCGATGGGCGGCCGTTGAGTTCTCATGATCCGCTTCCCCGGGATTGCGATGTAGTAAGGACGTTCGACTGGGCCGGTGAGCGCGCAGGACCCCTGGATGGCGGCCGCGGAGGTCACGGTTATGGGCCAGCGTGGGATGAATCTTTTAGTAACCAGCGGCGGCGGGAGGCTTCCCCTAATCTGTACGAGGATGAACGGAATCCCCACGCATCACGACGCGGCTCATGGCGTAAATCCCCGAACAGCCCCTTGAAGCAGAACTGGTTGGGCCCGGATAGATCTAGGGAACAAAGCTTCCCAGAGGAAAGGGATGTGGACAAGCGGGAGGGACAGCTTCTGGGTCATGCACGGGAGGCACAGTCTGACAGGGAGCATGTCGGGTCATTAGCACAGGAGGGATGGAATGGCCGAGATGGGAAGGGGGACTCTTATTCGCAGGAAACCAGGGATGTTACATTACACTTCCGCAAAAGCCCTCCTTGTGAGCGGGGGGTGCGGGTGTTCAGACCAGCAGAGAGGGGCCCTGCAGGGCGCAGCGGCCATGTGCCGGCCAGGGACCCGCGTGAGTCGAGGGGCAGGGTGAAGGAACCCCGTGCTCCAAGGGGTGACAGCCCTGGCTGGGAGAGAAGACGTGAGGAGTATCCCCATTGCAAGGCCCCTGTGGAGGGGGGGGACAGTGGCAAGCGCGAGCGGGCAAGGAGCCACCCGCCGCGTGGCTGGAGCAGTCAACGGGAAGGGTCATGGGACTGGGGCGCTGTTTCTGCACGCGAACAGGACACACCGGGCCGCCGCCGTACGCGGTCGCCCTCGCTCTCGTCTGAGGAAGGCGGATGGAGGCTGCCACGTGGCCGCGCTTATGCTGATGACACTGAACTCGATCGGTTGAAGCACAGTAGCCGCAAGCGAGAGGATCTCTGTCCTTATTCGGGCCGCCGAACCCCCCCCGGTGAGGAGCGGGTTCGGGTCCCACTGTCGGCGTCAGGCCCCATCATCCGCACGCCCTCTCCTGTCGCCTACCGGCCACACCGGCTCGCCCACGGCCCTCCCAGGGCCCGCTCCAGGGGCCGCTCCCGATCCCCCCAGCGGCGCCGTTCCCCCTCGATGAGCCCGGGTAGGTCCCCAAGGCGCCGCCTAACGCCTGAACCTTCTTCCCCCTTTCACAGAGCATCAGGACCCCGCGAGGCAACAGTGGCTTCCCGCAGGATGGTGGGGGAGAGGCGGGGTGGAGAGGCGGGTGTGGATGCCAGGGGGGGCAGGGGGGGAGGGGATCATGAGAAGGGCATACGTAAGGCCGGTCATGATGTCAACCGTGCACGTGAGCGCACGCCTCCTGTCGTGAGGGTCATCATTCCGGAGCACAAGCCGCAGAGGCCACCGCGCAAGGGACAGCCGGCAGCAGCGGGGGGAACAGCAGCGGTGGCAGGGGCCGGAAGAGGTGCCTCTGAGGCAGGCCCGGCACGCGGTGAGCTACCTGGTGGCAGCAAGGACATACCAGTGGCCGGCAAGCCAGCAAATGCTTCCAAGAAGAAGAAGAGACAGGGCAAGGGATGGCAGGCGCAGCGATTGCAGGCCCAGGGGGGCCAGGGGCCCCTGGAGGAAGGTGGGGTCGTGGCGGATGTTAGCATGGCGGCGGCGGGTTCTGGCACGAGCGCCCTTACGGTGGCAATGACGGAAGCAGGGATGGCGGCAACGGCTGGAGTAGGTAGCACCGCTACGTCACACCCGATCCATGCAGTGCTTGGTGGTGAGGGAAGCCGTCCGCCGCTTCATGCTGCAGCTGGTGTGGGTGGTTTTCAACCGCATCAGTCGAGGGCGGGGTGGCCAGGTAGCTTGGTCTATGCCCAGGCAGGCGCTTACGGGACATCAGGGGACACTTGGCATGCAGCCGCCGCGCTGCCAGCTGGCGAGTTCCCATCGCACTTCACGTGGTCAGCGGGTGCCTATCCCATCCCTTACGTGCAGGCAGGGCCTGCACCCCTGCTGGGTCCCTCGGCGGCAGGCTTTCCTCCCACCGGGGTGCTGCCCTTCCCCAGCTCTGCACCTACGGATCTAGACTTGCTGGCCACCCGTGACGACGAGGGCCCCCCTGGGGTGGAGGCGGCGCCCGCCTCCCTGACAGGTGATGAAGATGGCATTGACGAGCCGTTGCCACCCGGTCTGGAGTCACAGGCTCCCGGTGGGGCAGGGGCAACGGGGCGTGGCCCGGGGGAAGGTGGCACAGGTGCTGGACTTGATGACATGGGCAATGCCACTGATGGTGAGGAGGATGAAGAAGCGCCACCTGGCGTGGGTGTCTTATCGGGTATGTCGGCAGTGCTGCCTCAGGTCAAAAGCAAAGCAGCATCAGCACAGGCGCTTATCGCCGGGGTGGCAAGTGTGGGAGAACCCTCTGCGTGGGGGCCGTGGTTGGACGGGGTGACCGCGGATGGTGAGCCGCTGCCACCTGGCGTTGAGGGGGCAGACGATCTGACTAGGGATAGAGCAAGCAATGCGATACAGGTACCAAATAGTGCAGACCTGGGGGACTCACACTCGGTTCCTTATCCATGGCAAGGGGATGAAGAACCCGGGATTATAGTGAAAGAAGCAGCCGCGGACGCGGCACCGGCGACGGTGGCATCAGTGGCCGCCTTGCAAGGACAGGGCGGGGTCGTGGGCCATGATGGGGCCGGCATGGCACGGTCTGTGTCAGTGCTGCCCGCCGCACCCACCATTGTGTGGAGGGGGAGCCCACCTGCGATGATTTACGAGGGCAGCCGTGCGAAAGCACCTGCAGGCAGCCAGCAGCACCCATCGGTGGAGTTGGGGAGATTAGGTGAGGTTGAGACAAGTAGACTTGGTATGCCTCCCACCACGATGGTAGGCCTGGACAGGACAACGGTATGTGAGGCGCCAGCAGAAGGAGGGGCACCACTTGTGGCGAGGGGTGACGCGACACATGCTGCGAAGCCGGCACCGGCGCCAGGGGGCCTGCCAGGGGGGTCGTCAACCCTTGATGTGCTTGGGCAACCTGGTCAGGGTGATGCGGACATGCTGGCACCCGCAGAGCTTGACCTGGAGCCGGGGGAGGCGCTGGAGCCATCACCGCGGGGGGGTAATGTCCCTCGAAATAATGCCCCCCCACGGGTGTCATTCTCTATGAGGCACCACCGTGCCGAGACACGCAGGGTGAACATGCGTGAAGGGAAAGTCGGCATTCTTAGCCAGGTGGATCGAGGGCAGGGTGCATTTGGGACGGAAGGCAGGTGGAAATCTGTCAAGGTGGAGGGCCAGAAGGGGCGGCTGCAAGCATCGGGGCAAGCTATTGGGCAGGGCACGCCAGAGACGGAGCCTCCCTCGTCGCTTCCCCGCCTGCGTCGCACGCATGAGCATGTGGAGTTCAACAAGAAGTTGCTGCGGTGCCGTGACGGGGAACAGTTGCTGGCGATGGTCCAACGGGCGCTGGAAGACGGCCACCCGCGCCTCAATGCCGTCAACATGACCACCGCGTTCAATTGCCTGGCTAGATTTGCAAGTGGGGTGGGAGCAGGTGGCCCGGGAATGGGAAGGGACAGCGGCACGGGAAAGGGCAGCGGATTGGGGAAGGAAATGATCAAGTGCGGTGGAGTCAGTGCTGATAGGAGTGGGGGGGGCAGGGTGGATACACCATCATGGCATTTGTCAGGGGCGACACCGTCAGGGGCTGCAGCTGCAGCAGACGCGTCGGCTGTCAATGGGAGCGTGCGCAGGGACCCTCGGTTCCTGGCCCTGGTGGACCTGGTGTCGCGCCACCTGGCGGAGACACCCGACTCGTTCCACGCGCGGGAGCTTGCCAACCTCATCTACTCGCCCGCCAAAGTCATGACCTCCAGGGGGGGCGGTGACGGGGGTCGGGGGGATATGCCCACGGAGGAGGGTGGTGGCAGCAAGGAGGAGCGAGGCAGGGGGGAGGCGCTGCCGCCAGCGCTGCAGCGGCTGTATGAGGTGGCGGAGGCAACGGTACTGGCGAGGGCTGGCATCATGGATGAGTACACGGGGCAAGGGCTGTCGATGCTGGTTTGGGGGTTTGCAACACTGGGAATAACGGCGCCTGAGGTGGGTTGCTGCAATTGGCCCTTGATTTGCATGATGTTGGGCAGGGCCTTGTCTTCCCTGGTGGTTGGTATGCACTTTGCATGACGTTTTGCAGTGCCGCCTGGTGCCTAATGTTTGGTAGGGCCCTTGTTTCCGTGATAATCGATAGGGCCTTGCATTACATCACGTTCTATAAGCGCGGGGGCGGGACGTCAAATGAGGCACTTGCACTTGTTTTGTGTCTGAACGTGCAAGTGCGTGTGTTCACTTGGATTGATCATGAAGAATTGTTCATAAACAATCTGGGCCAAGTTGGCTTGCAGCACCACGTTTTGCCCGGCTGAACAGCAGGTTTCCAGGCTGTACGTGGAGATCTCTGTGCTGTGCAACGTCTTGCTTTGCCATTAACTAGTCCTTATTTATCGGGCTGATTGTTGTGGAGTTTAGGGGTGCTATTCAAGCTATATGTTAACAAATACGTTCAGAGTGCAAAAGCGTGCCGATATTGGAAAATAGGTAGCTACAGTCCAGTGCTGCATCACGCAGCCATCGGATGGAAATTCTCCACACCCTTGGTGGGTTGGCGTTTCCTGTACGCTTGGACATGCCAACAGGGGGTTTATATATGGGGCCCATTTGGCTTCCGCTGCCGGCAGGGTGCATGTCGTTTGCGATCCTTTGGCTGCATTCCTTTCCTTGGCCTGTGTTTTGTGCCTGCGCTTTGTGCTCCACCCCTGTATCTCCCACGAAGACCTCACATATCTCCTCCCCTTGCCCCACGATTCCCCCCCGCCCCCCCCACGCAGGTGTTTGCGCTAGTAGAGCGCGAGGTCACCCGCCGTGGCGCGCCCTGCCTGGGTCCCCAGAGCATGGCCATGACCCTGTGGGCATACGGGTCGGCGCGCGTGCCCGCGCCCTGCCTGCTGACCTCCGTCACGCAGCACCTGTGCGCCACCGGCATGGCCGCCTTTCAGCCGCAGGAGATGGCCATGCTCGCATGGAGCTACGCACGCCTCGTAGGGGGGGGCGCCGAGGCCGGGCCCTTGCGGCAGGTGGAGGCTGAGTCCCTGGCACGCGGTCTGGCCGAGTTCAACGGGCAGGACCTGGCGAACATCACGTGGGCGTTTGCGACCGTGGGTGCTGACGCGCCAGAATTATTCGAGGCGGTTGCTGGGGAGGTGGAGCGGCGGCAGGGGGCTACCGGGTCACTCTCCTTCCTGCAGCCGCAACACCTGGCAATGCTGGTGTGGTCGTTTGCGACCGCCAAGTACCCGGCAGCAGCGCTGTTCCACGTGGTCCAAGCTGAGATCGCCCTCCGGGGCATGTCGGCGTTGGAGGCGCAGGGGCTCGCGATGCTTGTATGGGCGTTTGCGAGCGCAGGCCTGGGCGCCGAGTGCGGCCGGTTGTTTGCCGATGTCGACAGAGAGCTCTCTGTGCGGTCACCCAAGGGTTTCGCCTCGTTCCTGCCCCAGGAGGTGGCCATGGTCACGTGGTCGTATGCAGTCACGCGGTGTGCCGGCGCCTGCCACGTGGTTGAGGAGGCGGCCAAGGACGTGTGCCAGCGGGGGGCAGCGGCATTTGGCGAGCAGGACAGCGCGATGATCCTGTGGGCGGCGGCGACCGTGGTGGGGTGCCGGGACGAGACCAGCATTAATGATCCCTACAGGCTGGGCGCAGATGGACGCAATGCTAATGCTGGCAGCATCGCAAGCGATAATGGCAGCTCAGATGCCGCTGTTAATTGTAGCAACGGCATTACTTCTGATCTTCCTGCGGGTGCTGGCATCCCTGGCCTCAGTGCTCATGCCAGCACCGATGCCAATGCTATCACCGGCACAGATGGTGATGCGAACAGCCATAGTCGCATGTCGGTCGATCATGGCCCTGCGGTGTATGGGAGCCATCGTCTCGAAGCCGTGCAAGATGGCAGCAGCAGCAGCAGCAGCAGCAGCAGCCACCGCCAGGTGGCCGCCCTCTTCGACGCCTTCCTGCCCGAGGTCACGCAGCCCTCGCGCCTGTCCCTGCTGGCACCCCAGGGTCTGGCCATGATTGCATGGGCATACGCGACGGTGCGCCATCCGGGGGCTGACCGGCTCCTGGACGCGGTGACGCAGGAAATCGTGATCCGCCGCGGTGTGGCCGGTTTCAAGGCACAGGACATGATGATGGTGCTGTGGGCACTGGCCATCTGCAAGCGCCCAGCGGCTGCGCTCGTGGAGGTGGTTGAGAAGCAGTTGGTGGAGGGCAAGGGGCTTGAGACGCTTGAGTTTGTGCCCCAGACCCTCTCGAGGATGCTCTGGGCGTGCGCGTCAGCGGGCGTGCCCGCGCGCACGCTGTTCCAAGCAGCCGAGAAGTTTATGCTCGCCGATGCACCGTGGTTTGCAGGATGCAGCGTGCAAGACGTCACGATGATCACCTGGGCGTACGCATCCCTCGGTTTCCCCGCGATAAGGCTGTTCCGAGCGGCGGCCACGCAGGTGGTTGAGAGGCGCGGCGAGGGCTTGTCAGCAGGCAACCTGGCGATGCTGGCGTGGAGCTACGGAAAACTGGGGTATCTGTCCGAGTCACTGTTTGACGTGCTGGCGGGGCGCATGGCCGCGGATGGAGGGAGCATCATGAGGGAGGTGAGCAAGCGCGCGCTGGGAATGCTGGCGTCCGCGTTCGGGTCACTCCAGGCCACACCGGCCATACCCCCTTTCCCCCTGATCGAGGACGAGTGCCTGCGGCGCGGGCTTGATGGGTTCGCGCTGTGGGAGCTGGGCATGGTCGCGCGGGGGTGTGCCAACGCGGGGTATGATGCCTCGCGCTTTCTGGACGCCCTGCAGGGGTATCTGTTGGAAGCGCGAGAGGGGGCCGTGCTGGCGTCTGCCCCCGCAGGTGACCTGGTCCTGCTCCTCTGGTGCTGCTGCATACTGGAGCGGGCGAACCGGGAGTTTGCGGACCGCGTCATGCAGGCGATTGCGGAGCAGCTGGAGCTGCCAGGTGGCGCCCCAACGCCGCCGGACCGGGCGCCCGCTGTGCCTTCTCGCTCGTTTGCAGCATCGGATGATGCGCCAGCCTCTTCCAGCTGGCAAGTGCCAAGTGGCAGCGGTCCTCTTGGCTATGCTGGTGGAAGGGCAGCCACGGCGGTGGCCTCGCACACGTCTGCGCTGCAGCGGGCAACTGCGGCCAAGATGGTCGGCCCTCCGGTCACGCAGGCATTGCAGGCGGTGTGTGCGGTGTACCCACGAGACAGCTGGACAGATGGTGTGCAGGGAAGGGCTCTCGCGGCACTGCTGGCGCTGACAAACGTTGCGGGTATTCCTGCGGTTGCCAGCAGCGAGGACACCGTGGCCGGATCGGTCAACCCACTCGGCACAGACGCTGGCATTACCGCCGGATCGGAGCATGACGTGGCAGCTGCGGCATTGCCAAGACCCGCTCGTGCAGAGTCTACCACCCAGTCATCCAAGCTCCACATGGAGGTGTCCAGGGTGCTCCGAGAACTGGGTGTGGAGCATGACAACGAGGTGCCGGCACTGTTTGGGGTGTATGTGCTGGACATCGTGGTGCGGGGGCGTCTGGCGGAGAGATGGGCCGGCAAGCTGTGCGTGGAGGTGGATGGCCCCAGCCACTACCTGCCAGATGGCAAGATGGACCCGACCACGCGGCTGAAGCAGCGTGTGCTGGAGAAGGATGGCTGGTGCGTGCGGCGGGTGCCGTATAAGGAGTGGCAGCAGTGGGGGATGAGCGAGATGGAGAGGTGGCGCTACCTGCAGGGTTTGTTGGGAATGGAATGATTCTTGTGCTTGCAGGTACCAAATTGGCCTTGAATGACCTGCATGGTGTGGAAAGTGCAAGTGTGAGGCGCCGTCAATTTCTGAAAATCACATGAAACATTTTGTAGCATATTGTTCACGTTTAAGAAGGTGGAGTTTGAAAACAGCTCCTGCACGCTGCAGCTAGCTAGCATAATAATTGCATTCAGTGTTCGATCAGTTATATTCTGCTTGAGAGGTTCACAGTCAATGCTTCTGGAACTCAGCTGTAAGTTACTGCTACAACGTTTCATTAAATTGTGGATTTCTAAACTATAACATATGAAAATTGATTCCAATTGCATGCTTCCTGTATACTAGCTCGTACATTTTGTGTACGTGGCCGTTGCGACGCCTGCATGCTCCGGCTGCTGTAGCTAGGGTAGATCGAACATGTGACATGTGCGAATTAAGCCCGCAAAACTCAGTTGTACGTTATGCTGATTTGGTTGTAGTATGGTTTGTGGATATTGCGATGCATCGATCGCAATATCCACAAAACATACGACAATCATTAATTAATTAATTAAACACGTGCTCCCGTTGGGGAGTCACGGAGCACCGAAGTGCTTTAAATCCCTGTGTGTGCACAACAGGAGAAAGGGCAGAGCCCCCCATTCTCCTTCATGCCAAAGGCATGCCACAGCTGCACTCGGACACGCTAAACTGTGTGTAAACGATCCGGCAATCTGTGGGTGCAATAAGACCCATGTGAGCATGGCATAACAAGGAGCTTGGGCAAGTAATCTGATCATAGCCAGGACGTAGCATGGCTGTACAAGGACTAAGCTAAGGCTATGGCTGGTTGTGTACCGTGCGTTAGCGGTGCACGTGACTAGGTATGTTGGCACAGCTAGGCAAACATTCTAAGCATGGCTGCCATAGCGGCAGTGACTACCAATGGATACAAGCTAGGGCTATTATGCAAGCTATTCTAGTGTTGCCCGCTGGGGGCGTCCATGCATCTTGTGCATGGTTGATCATCAGGTCCCCGCCCCTCCAGTACACCTTGGGCTTCTGGGGGTCCTGCTTGTGGCGGAGGTATTCCGGCCATGCACAGGTCGCGTCGCTGCCTGCTGCTGAGCGGGGGTCAGGTCGTCGTCCAGCGTCCAGGTGAGGTCGTGCAACCGCTTGCGACGAGAGAGGAACCGCTGCTTGTCCTCACGGAGGGGAAGGTGAGCAGGACTGGTGGGGGAGCCGCCTTGTCCCCGGTGAGTGGGGAAGGCGGTGGCACCCACGCAGTTCTACCTCACCTACCAGGCCCTTGAGGGTAAGGAGCTGGTCCTTAAGCTCGTCGGCAAGGGAGGTTGACATCTCACCTGGCTTCTGGGGGAATCGACGCAGCACCACCCGGCAGTCGCGGCGGGCGCGGTCGGTGGCCTCCCGTTGTCATGTGCCTGGCGAAGGTCTTCAAGCTCCTGGAGTTTCGTAGCGATGGCGTCGGTGGTGGAGGCGGTCGCTGTCCGCAGCAGGTCCGCATAGTGAATCTCCTATGCGGCGGGAGGTCACCAGCATCCAGCCGGGGGGGCTGGGATGGGATGGTGGCCGTCTAGCTGCTCCGCTATCTTTGGGACCTGTGAGGCCAGGGCCTCGGTGTGAGCGGTGATGGCTTCAAGCTTCTTCATGAGCACACCGCACTTGCCCTCCACCTGGTTTAGGCGAGAGACAAGTGTATGCAGGCTGCATGCGTGCGTCTCGGATGCCTGCGCCGCGGTGTGCAGCGCCGTGAACTGAGGTTGGAGCTTGTGGACGGACGACCTTGGTTTCCACATTGTCCAGAGACCCGGGCCTCCACCGTGTTGAGCGTCGTGTTTAGCGAGGTCAGCTTCTCGGCCAACGGCCAGGTCACGTGCTCCTCCAGCACTGCTCGGCTGTCATCCTTGCAGAGGGAGGGAGCCGATGTGGCTGCCGGCTGCGCAGGCCGGGCTGCAGGTTGCGGAGCGTAGCGACGATGCCCATAATAATAATAAGAGTTTGCTGGAAGAATTAGCTGCACCTGCAGGATAGCGAGGCGGTGGTGGAGCCCTGGCTTGGCGAGGAACGCCTCCAGGTCGTCGGCGGGGATGGGCCCAACGCGCCCACCACGGAGCTTGCGTTCTTGTGCGACTATTTCGGCGCATTCTTCCGTGGTCAGCTGCAGCCAGCTGCTGAAAGAAAAGCATTCGTAGTCTACGTACATCCATTAGCATACCGTACAACTGAGTTTTGCGGGCTTAATTCGCCCGCGACATTAGAGCTTTTACTTTTTTGTGGCCGGTCCCCGGCCGGTCAGCCCCGGCTATCAGGATTATCATCAGCCCCGGCTATCGGGAGCCTAGGTGACACCACGTACCGCCGCCGAGTGCCATGCAGGTGGTGCTAGCCCCGCCAAGTCGAGCGCGCCCTAGCTTTAGTTAGTTAGGGGTTCGAGCACAATCATGGACGTTCGGCAAAAGGGTTAATTAATAAAAAAAAAGGGCACGTGACTGCGTCACGTACGGGGTGCCAACCAATACAGAGTAAAGGATCCTTCAATCAACCCTATATATACACAACGATCGAGAAGGAGGGAGGGCGCCCTAGCTTCTCTCACCAGTTGCCGCAATTAGTGGGCAGGCCGCACAGAGCGCTCTCAGTCCATGCACAGCATGGTGCCGGCCGGGGCGCAACACTGTGGGTGCAAGACAACTAGTGCAATACCATAGGTAGGCTGACGCATATTATAGCTAAAGGTGAGGTGGGCTCAAGACGTCGGCTACTATATAAGGCGCAAGCTCATGGCCACAAGGTGCCAGAGCTAATTGAAGGGTTAATTAATAAAGGGCAAAAGGGTTCTAATAAATAAAAAGAAACGAGCAAAATGTGCAGTCTAGCAAGATTCGAAGCTTATATGTTCTTTTTTGAGACAGAAGTGAAGTGTGTGTTGGTGCATCAGTGAAATCTAAGTAGTAACGACCTTTTGTTTTGAAGTTGAACAATGTACACATGGCTATGTACGCAGCTAGGGACGAATTGCGCAGCCGCGCAGTGGAGCTCGCGAACTATGACTCGTGGAGTTCAGCTCGATCCAGATTGACTTGTGCGCCTGCATGCACGGGAGCGCGATGTGCGCGGGGATCACTGATCCGGAGTGAACTCGCCAACCCCGCAGAAAGCATGCAGGGAACATGCCCGCTTACAGGCGGTGGAGCAGATGAAAGTCCATATGTGAGCTGCCAGCGCATTTGTAATGGGTTCCTCAATGGAAAGTTTGGTCGAACAGCACAAAAATTTGGCGACGGTTATATCTGGAGCTCGCGAACACAGGACATCGCAGATCGTTTGGCTCCTGCCACAATCCAGCTACACGTACGCACGGACCTCTGCCAAATGACTCACCTATAGCTGGAAGCTAGTGTAATGCACAAAAAAACTGATAATATCGGGACGCTGTGGTTTGACATTTATTTTTTGTTTGGGATCGCAATGAAATTACGGGCAGCTCATTCGTCAAGCGGAATGTAAGTCGCGCCACTGAGTGGCTGAAGCCGAAAGCCGTACGCAAGTGTGTTTGCTAAATTAATTGTGCCACGGCTGCGTTTTACAATTAAATAGTAGTATATAGGTTGATATGCTACTTGCGTAGGCGCTGCTCGACTCCCTGATATAGCCAGTGCATGCCGGCTATAATACAATAAGAATTTTTGAAATAATCATTCCAACTGCATGCACGCATGCAGTATTAATTAATTAATTAACACGTAACTGCATCACGTGGGTGCAAGTACATGCAGAGTAAAGGAACCTTCAACCCCTATATATATTATAATAATATAATTACTTACAGCAGAGTGAAATCACTCAAACCAAAGCAAACGCCCAGCTATAAACCTATATACAGAGCCATGTCAAATCTCTATACTACGATAAGACCAATGGAAACTCCTAACGGGAGGAACCTAATAGCCCTGCTGCACCGCAAAATCAGCCCGCGTACGGCGGAGCATGATGTCAGCCATGGCCCGAGTCAGCGCCACCGACAAGCGCTGACGCCAATATGACGTCCAGGTCCGCGCCGACCATGAGGCCCGCTGGCCCTCCAGGTCCAGCCGGTCCTCCCGGAGCCGGCAACACTCCTTGAAGAAGGCGGAGGTCAGGGGCCCCATGGCCCCAAACTCCTCCAGGACAAAGGGCACCACACGATGGTGCCCGACGTCGCCGTAGGCCAGGAGCTTGGCCCGCTCCGCCCGGTCCGCCGTGTAACCTGCCGTGAGGGAGGCCCCAGCCACGTGGCTAAGAGCCAAGGGCCGCGCCACCGAAACGTCAATAAGCAGATGCCGGCCACCCCCCTCAAAGTCCAGCACCACGATGTCAGGCCGGTGGTTGGGGGAATAGAAGGCAGCGCCATCCGCATCCTCGGACCGGATGTTCGCGTGGGGGAAAACCGACCGAATCATGGCGAGCACCACCGTCAGGAGGACAGTGTGCAAATACAAATACCAATTCTGATTCTGTTGGCCCCCCATGCAGGCAAGGTAGTGAGTCCCCGTGGGATCCAGCGGCTGCCCACAGCTACCACAAGGCCGCCCGGCCGGAACAAGAGGCTGCGGGGCAAATAGCTGGTGCCGGAGCGCCACCGAGTAGTGGCTGGGAGCCAAGGCGAATGGGGGGGCCATGGGAAGAGCACGAAGGTACGCCGAGCCCACACTCCGCAAGGAAAGCGAGAACAGCCACGCACGTCCCTGGGCGTTGAGGTCCGCGAAAAGAGCAATCCAATCAGCCGTGTGCAGAATACCCGCGTAGGTTTTCTGGTGTTTATCGATGACGCGAGCAGGGAATGCGGCGGGAGATTGAACGGAGGCGACCGAGGGAGTGCCGCGAGGGAGGTGGCGCTGTACCGCCTGAGCGGCACGGACGGGAGAACAGGCCTGCTGGATCTCAGCATAGGCCTCCTGGATGGCGGTGACGAAGGGCAAAGGGCTGCTGGGGTCCAGGAGGTCAGGCGCTGCCGTTGCCAAAAGGGGCAGGAGCCGGCAGCTTTCCGCCCACGACTGAGCGACGGAGCCCAAAAATGCTGCTGGGGCCAGCCGGGCGGCACGAGTCAGACCGCAGCCACCCATCCGTGCAGGCAGGGAGGCAATGCGAATAGCATGTGGCGGGAGGTCGGGGCCCGGGACCAGCTGCGCCAAGGCCGACTGGATGCGTTCGTCGTGGCCCTCGGCGGCCAGCCGGACCTGAGCCGGAAGAGCGCCCCGGAGCCAGTGAACGACGCGAGGGTGAGCGCAAAACCACAGAAGCAGACCCTTGGTCTGCGAATCATGAAGGCGCGCAATCAAGGGCAGTACCTCAGTGCGTGCCTCGAGGGCGGCCCGCAGAGCATCGATGACAAACGCGGGGTCGCCAACCGGAACGCCGAGGACATCCAACCCATGGAGGCGCTCGTCCCGGCCCAAGAGCTGGGGCGGAAAGCCGGAGCAATCACCTTGGGGCGAGTACACCGCGCACTTGGCCAGGGTCAACTGGAGGTTGATGTCGGCCACCGCGGTCTGCAGTGCCAGCAGAGCCGCGGTGGTGTCCGGCACAGGGCCCAGAAGGTAGATATCATCCAAGTAGGCCTGAATAGCGACCGCCGGGTGGGCAGCATGGACCGCTTGGAGGCAACCCTGGAGGGGGGCGGCAAAGTACAGGGGTCCCAGGGGGTCCCCTTGCTGGGTGCCCGACCGCGACAGCAGGCCGCCGCGAGTGCCGTCCTCCATGATGTGAACCAGTTGGCCGGGCTGGCCGTAGCACACGGCTGTCCAAGCGTACAAGTCCTCGAAGGACTCCATGACGGCCGCAAACATGCTGGCGCGGGACAGACTGTTGAACGCGTTGTGGCAGTCGACCTTGACGACAGCGTGGGTGGGGTGGGCCTCGAGGTAGGCCTGCACCGAATGGATGAGGATATCCGCCCCGCCTGGAGTCGTCACCCCCAGCTGGGCCGCCACCGAGGTCTCACCCGCTGCGAGGGGCGGGCAGAAAAAGGCACGGAGCTCGGGCGCCTTTTGGCGGCAGATCACTTTGCCCACGAGCTTGCGGAGCACCTCACCGCAGGCGATCGGGCGCACCTTGCCCTCGGGGGGGGCAAGACACCCTTGAGCAGAGCGAGGAGGCGAGCGCCCGCTAACCACTCGCGCGCAGCGGGAGGAACGCGACCAGCCGCCAGGTCAATGAGGGTGTCAAAGAGAATGTCCTCGCCCCCATGCCCCACCAGGACCTCCAAGTGCTCGTAGCGCCAGCCCGACGGCCCGGTAGAGGAAGCCCGCGGGACCGCACGCATCACCTCCAGGAAGCAGTCGCGGTCCAGCCGGAGGGGGGCCGGCAGGGGGTCCGGCACGGGCAGCTGGAATCCGGGCTCCGCAGGGTGAAGAGCCTCCAAGGCCGCCAGGGTAGCCGCATTGGCGGGGGCCAGCTTGGCCATTTCCAAGCGGGTCATGGCCCGGCTGAGCTGCCCCTCGCGGACGAGGCGGATGACGTCGGCGGCCACCCGCTCGAAGTTGACCTCCCCCGACAGCCGGGCCGTGCGCGGGGGCGGCACGCCAAACAGCCCCTCCCAGTCCCCCTGCAGAAAGCGTCGGCAACGGGCAATAACCGCACCCTGGAGGCCGCGCACACCACGCCCGAGAGGGGTGAGGAGCAGGCGGGGGGTCACCATGTGCAGTTTAAAGCCCAGCGGGTCGTCCGGAGCGGCGTGCATGCGCCGGAGAGAAACGATTGCACATTGCGCGAAAAGGCTACGCGCGCGGTGGGGGAGGTCGGTCAGGGTAGACGTCGGGTTGATGGCGCATGCATCCCAGGGAACCGTGTCAAGCCAACGCCAACTGGCCGAGTAGTCGGGCGGCGGGGGCTGGGAGCCGGTGGGAGCCGAGGCGGGAGGGGGGGAGGGGGCCGGGACTGCTGGCCGGTTGAGGGGCCGTTGAGCAACACAGGCGCGCGCGTGCTGAGCGCGCCCGTGAATGGAGTACACCCGCTGGCAGTGAGCTTCCGGGCACCGGTAACAGCTCATGGCCTGCAGATCCGCCGCGCCGAGATCGGGGTGCACAGCGCGAAGGTGCTGGCAGAGGAGGTTACGGTTGTGGAACACACCAGCACACGGGGACCCCGTGGGAAGCAGCACGGCACACCGGTGAAGGCCGTCGGCGGGCGCTGAGTGGCGGGGAGCGGCGCCAGCAAAGGCAGGACGTGGGGCCTGCGGCGTCTCCCCAGCCGGGCCGGCAGGCGCGCGCACCACGACCCGACCAGCGCCCGGCCTGCCCGCCGGGGCCACGGAGGAGGCAGTGCCCACCGGGGAGACCCCCAGCGGAGGGGGATCGAGAACGCCGGCGCCCCTCCCCGGGGGACACGCCAGCGCGCCCGCGACCACCCCACTGGGCCCCGGCAACGAGGCCGGGGGCTGCGGCCGAGGGGTCGGGGAGGCAGCTGGCCCCGGGGCCCGGTGGGGACCCGGCAGGGGACCCAGCGAGCAGGGGACCCGGCAGGGGACCCCTATATATACACAACGAGAAGGAGGGACTAGGCCGGAGGGCACCCTAGAACAGTACTGCCAACAACAAGTAGGCATGCCACAGTATGAGTGCAGTCTATCCACAACAGTGGTATACCGGGGCGCAACACTGTGGCGGCCGTGCAATACAACCTGTCATGCAATACCGCATATAGGTAGTAGCTAGGCTGAAGGCCTGACGCATAGCTTATGCTGTAAGAAAGGTAGGCTCAAAGCGTTTGCAAAAGCGCAAATGCTGATATACTGGCCGGCAACAAGCATGCAGGAGCCAGAGCTAGTTGAAGGTAATTCTACAACGCTGAACTATACTAATATCATTACGAGTGCTATAATAATGCCTAAGCTAGCTATCCCATCCCATGCAAGTGCCCCCATCTAGACAACTGAGCATCTCTGTGATCCCGGGGGGCGGCGGAGCCCAGCGGCCGGGCCGGGCGGCTTCCCGACAGTTTGTTGTTGACATAAAGGTACGTCCCCGCTCCGCCATGCATGCAGTACACTTAGGGCTTAATTCTCAGGGCTACCGGCTGCCTTGTGGCGGATGGGATGTATAGTCGGGCCACTGGTCGCCGGCGGCTTTGCTGCCAGTGTTCCATTATACGCAATACGCGGTCATAATATGCGCGGGGTCCGTATAATGGATAATACGGTATAATACGGTATTATCCGGAAATTATACGCGAATACTCGATTTCATCGTTTTTGGGGTTGTTTCATGCATTTTGATATCATTTCAAGCAGTCCACATGTTTCAGGTTTCTGACACTAAATTACATGCACATGATACATTAATTAATTAATTAATTAAACTCGTGCTCCCGTTGGGGAGTCACGGAGCACCGAAGTGCTTTTAATCCCTGTGTGTGCACTACAGGAGAAAGGGCAGAGACCCCCAGTCTCCTTCATGCCAAAGGCATGCCACAGCTGCAATCGGGCGCGGCTAAAAGGACAGGCTAACGATCCGGCAATCTGTGGGTGCAATAAGACCCATGTGAGCATATCATAGCAAGGAGCGTGGGCAAGTAATCTGAACATAGCCAGGGCGTAGCATGGCTGTACTAGGACTAGGCTAAGGCTATGGCTGGTTGTGTACCGTGCGTTGGCGGCACGTGACTAGGTGTGTTGGCACAGCTAGGCAACATTCTAGGCATGGCTGCCTTAGCGGCAGTGACGCCAACGGTTACAAGCTAGGGCTATTGCTATTCTAGCCCGCTGGGGGCGTCCACATCTTGTGGTTGATCATCAGGTCCCCGCCCCTCCAGTACACCTTGGGCTTCTGGGGGTCCTGCTTATGGCGGAGGTATTCCGGCCACAGGTCGCGTCGCTGCTGTTGCTGAGCGGGGGTGAGGTCGTCATCCAGCGTCCAGGTGAGGTCGTGCAACCGCTTGCGGCGAGAGAGGAACCGCTGCTTATCCTCAGGGGAGGGGAAGGTGAGCAGGACTGGTGGGGGAGCCGCCTTGTCCCGTGAGTGGGGAAGGCGGTGGCACCCACGCAGTTCTACCTCACCTACCAGGCCCATGAGGGTAAGAAGCTGGTTCTTGAGCTCGTCAGCAAGAGAGGTTGACGTCTCACCTGGCTTCTGGGGGAAGCGACGTAGCACCACTCGGCACTCGCGGCGAGCGCGGTCGGTGACCTCCCGTTGCTGGGCCTGGCGGTGGTCCTCCAGCTCTTGGAGCTTTGTGGCGATGGCGTCGGTGGTGGAGGCGGTCGCTGACCGCAGCAGGTCCGCGTAGGAGAGCGGCGGGAGGTCGCCAGCATCCTGCCGGGGTGGCTGGGATGCAATGGTGGCCGTCTGCTCCGCTATCTTGGGGACCTGTGTGGCCAGGGCCTCGGTGTGGGCGGTGATGGCCTCAAGCTTCTTCAGGAGCACGCCACACTTCAGCCCTCCACCTGGTTAAGGCGAGAGACAAGTGCAGCATGCGTTTCCGAAGCCTGCGCCGCGGTGTGTAGCGCCGTGAACTGGGGTTGTAGCTTGTGGACGACCTTGGTTTCCACGTTGGAGACCCGGGCTTCCACCGTGTTGAGCGTGGTGTTCAGCGATGTCAGCTTCTCGGCCAGCGGCCAGCTAGGTCACGTGCTCCTCCAGCACTGCGCGGATGTCATCCTTGCAGAGGGAGGGAGCCGATGGGGCAGCCGGCTGTGCGAGGCTGGCGTTGATCGCTCTGGTGATGTCGCCGACGCTGCGCTGGTAGTGGCTGGTCAAGATAAACAGGCGTTGGCTTGGTTCGTCAAAGGTGTAGAGCCAGGACGTGTCGCGGTAGTCGATAGCCGCCCCCCCCTTCGGGGTCACGAAGAGCTTCCGTTCCTGTACGAGGAACTCGAGAACCTCGACGCATTCCTGCGGCGACAGTCTCTGCCACTCGACGAGGGAGAACATTCCGTCGCCGGGCAAGTATTGGCTCGATCCATTTGTGGCGATCGTGGCATGGTTTCTTGGGTTCAGGCGAGGCGCTGGGCGAGGGTTTGGCGGGTAAGCCTGGCGGCTGAACAATGGCGAGGGCGAGAGGGTTGGGCTGGGCGCTGGGAAGCTGTGCCAGCTCCTTTTCCAGCCCTCGTTTTGCTTTGGTAGTCGTCATAGCTGGTCACGTGCGTAACTTTGGCAATACTGCGTTTCAGCCGTAACCGATTATACTGGCGTGTGCGTCTGAAAAAAGCGCATCGAATGCAAATGGTCTGACCGAATTTGGGGCTCAGACGCAAAAGATCTGAGCTCCGCCGTCAGCCATACCGCCGTCAGCCATTTTTTTGGACATAGGCATTTGCCAATTGACAATGAATCTCCATGACCTGATACATGATACATGATACATGATACATGATACATGATACATGATACATGATACATGATACATGATACATGATACATGATACATGATACATGATACATGATACATGGGTTGCCACTGCTCAGGCGCAGTGCTTGGGAACACTGGACGTGTAAACCGGGGTTCACGAGGAGCTAGATTACCTATGCATTATACCCTAAAAAACAACGCCAAATGAAATGGAAAGATGAAAAAAGCAAAAGAAGTAAGATGGCTATGCTTCCATGCAAGCAGGTCCTGGGCATCTCCACGTTTCTTGTATGCATGAGGAGCACACAAGAAGAAGGCTGACTTTGGCGAGCAAAACAAGAAATAGTGGCTAGATCTGGCCAAAAAACCACTTGTTTCGAGATGTTTTTAGCAAGAAAAAACATCGCGTTATCAAGCTCATCATATTTACAAACAATGCCAAGCACTACGTCACTGCTTTCGATGAAGCATTAAAGCTAATAGCAGACAAATCTGGTCCAAAATCTGCATGTCGTAGCGGTATTCCCCAACCATCACGAGCCAATAATGCGTAGAGGCAGTAAAGCAACCAAAAGACAAGCAGAAAACCTCCATTACAGGTCTACGATTATCTTACAATCCACCCAACTACTTGATACAGTACAATGAACACGTGAACAGGATAGCACGTACCAGATCAAAACCGCATATTACCTTTCTTGACGGAGCCAGCATGCCCACCTGATGGACGTAGCTGCGAGCCTTTCCTGGCCGTCGTCGCTTATAAATCATGTAAGGAATAACGTGAAACATCTATCCGCGTTCAAATGTAGGGGCATTTCCCGCCTATCAACATGCAGTTGGCACATGCACGGTCGCCACCTCAGTGGTTGCTGAAACGAGGTTGCCGCATCGAGCAGAAGGTCGAGACATATCTGCGCACATCCAAACGTTGCCTGGCCAAGGATATAAGCTTTTCAAGACCTAAGGATCATGCCTACAGATTGAAAATGTAAAGCGGCCATGCTCTCGTACCAGTCAGTTTTCTGTATGACTTCAATATTCGGTGCATGGCTGCCCGAGAGGCAAGGGCAGAGACCTAAACAGCATGGAGGGTTGCCAACTTGGGTTGCCAACTTGCCATGCTACAGTGTAGCTTGCTTGTAAGATCCTTGTGTCTCACGGTCGCCAAATGTCAACCAGTGGATGGCTTCCGTAGTGTTTCTAAGTTCCCTTGCATTCCCGCCTTGGTTCCCGCACGAAAAATTTGGCTGCCGGACCTCGGATGAGCGCGAAAACCCCATTATACGCGCGCTTATACGTGTTATTCGCCGTATCATACGTAAAAATACGCAAATCGTATAAAACGGATAAAAATTGTACGCTCGACCTTGTATAACGCGTATTATACCGTATTATACCGTATAATACGCCGTATAATGGAACACTGTTTGCTGCTACACTAGGAGTTAATTTTACGGGGCGTAAACGCCCCGGTTGAGGTTACCGGGGCGGTTACCGGCCGGTAACCATGTACGTTTAAGGTTACCGGCCAGGTTACCGGCCGGTAACCTTAAACGCGACAGACTAAATACCGGCCGGTAATGGTTACCGGGCGGTAATAGTTACCGGAACGTTTACTGGGCGTTAACTTTTACCGGAGCCGTAACCATGCCCGTAACCTTACTGGGTTACGGGCATGGTTACGGCCCAAGTAGAAGTTACCGGGCGGTAAACTGACATGGTTACGGGACCAGTTCTGAAAACCGGGATGGGTTACCGGCATGGTTACGGGACCAGTTCTGATAACCGGGATGGGTTACTGGCCTGGTTACGGGACCGGTAACTGGCCCGTAACCTGTACAAGTAACTGACCCGTAAACGGGCATGGTTACTGGCATGGTTACGGGTCCGGTATTTGGCATCAGCATAGGTTACGGGCCAGTCTCTGGCATGGCTACTGTCCTGGTTACGGGCCCGTAACCTGGCCAGTAACCATTACTAGTTACGGCGCCGTAAACGGTCCTGGTTATTGCCATGGTTACTGGTCCGGTATTATGTACTGGGGCAGGTTACAGGCCTGGTTACTGGCCCGTAACCAGGCCAGTAACCACTACTAGTTATTGCCCCGTAAACAGGCCTGGTTACTGCCATGGTTATGGCCCAGTAACCAAACCCATAACTAGTTACCGTCTTGGGTATGGATCTCAAAATGCAGGATTTGATGTAGACAGTCTCTAACAATTTATTATGCACATACATATGATATTAAAATAATTTATTCAGAGAACCATAAGTGTAAGTGTAAAAGACAAGGTGCGGCCCACCATGATAAAACACATAGCATCATTGGCTCACATCAGAAAAACACAGAGTATTCAAAGGCAGTATCATCATCAATGTCTTCAAGGTCCTGCCATAATACAAGGTTCCACCTAGCGTAACATTACCAGCTGGTGGTAAGTCTGGACTTGGGGTCCAGCCAAGGCATGGCCTGATGCCATTGTATACCGTGCACAAGTTGTGGATAGTCATTATTGTCTTCCGCTAATGCCATTTATCAGCACTCGTCCAGTGCTTCCTCCTCAATGAGGTCGTCCAGGTCTGCATCGAACTTGGCTGCGTCAGTGGTGGTCAGAAACTTCCTCGCCACGAGGCCGCTAGCTGATTTGGCCCTCATGTCAGCCTCAGCTTCCCACACGGAGTCTACCACAAGGCCGACATGGTCAATCAGGACCTTTCGCTGCTTCATCGTGTCCACGTTCCAGTGCTTGAACTTGCGAAGGAGGAACTGCGCATTGACACCACGAGCAAGTCCAATTGCAAGCGTACACACATACATGACAGTGAGCAAGTGTAGAATGTAATGCATACGACATCATGGATATATAATGCATGATGTTGCAAAGGGCACAAGGAAGAACAGCAAGGCTTTACCATATCGTTTTTAGACCACACGTTCCTCGACAGGCCACCACCCATTAAACCTAGTTGAGCATTAAAGTGACCCCATAAGTCATACACTTACGTCATACACCAGGCGTTTACGCCCCTTGGAGCGGATGTCGCCGGCTGGCGCTGCCGCCGCCTCAACGTACTTCTTGTTGTCTAGCGTCATCTTTCGAATCTGCTTCTTGGCATTGGACCTGGTTGATGTCAGGTGGCATCGCATTGCCGATGCTGCGTGCTTGGCGGCGGCCTCCCTCCTGCCCGCTGGCATGTAATTGTTCTGGATGGTCACGTCCGCCACGATGGCAACATACTTCTTCCACAGCCCCCCGTCATCCTCCTGGTCCATGGCCTCAGGGGTGAGAAAGTGGCCATCCATGTCGTCAAACGCAGCCTGGATCTCCTTCTTTTTCCACTGCGAGACCCAAACAAAACACACAACCAGAATTGCAACGACACACGTGACAAGTACTGTTGATTGCATTTGCATTTCGTAGATCATAACCACCCCAAACAACTCCAAGGAGAACCATACGGAATGATGCACTTTAAAGGGTTCCCCTAATACAGCAGAGGGGTTTACCCATTCGAAGACTGGAACGAAGCCAGCGTCGATCGAGCCGCGAGCGTCGCTCGCCGGGCTCCCCTCAGGACCTGAGGCACTGGAAAGCCGGGTCGGCTGCGTGGGCGTGGCCTCCTGCGACCGGGGCTGCCGACCCTGGTCCAGTAACTGTTGAAGCATCTCATACATCTTGTCGGTCATTTCTTTCTGCTTCGCCATGTCGCTCTTGAGTTGGCGGACGTCCGCGGCTGTCCCGCTAGGGTCCAGCCTGCTATGAGTAGCGCCCCCGCTGCCTGCCTCAGCTTTCCTAGTCTTCCCCTTGCTGCCCGAGCCCTTGTCCTGCCCACCCTTCTGAGGCGTGGTGTCCAACTCATCGTCGTCATAGTCGTCGTCCTGGTCGTCCTCGTCGTCGGAGGTTTGTAAGTCCTCCTCCGAGTCCAGGTTCTCCGCCTCCTGCTTCCCCCAGTGTTGGTTTTTTTCCACATCGGCCCGCCTGGCCTTCTTTCTCGCTGTGGCCTCGCGTGCCGAGACCATGCCCTTTGTTGTGGCTGCACCCTTTGGTGCCGCCATGTCAGTCCGGCGCTTTCCCATATTCACTTCAGCTGCTTAATTGCTGCGTTCTGGGCACTGATGCTGCGTTCTGGGCACTGGTGAGGCTTTCAAGCGTGCGCTCGTGCAAAATGTAACGCAGCGGTATGGTCTGGCGCGTTCGGAAATTCAAAAATCAAGGCGACGCGTCGGCCCCGGTCCACGTGGCTCACTCGCAGAGGAGCTGCTTCGGGCAGTCGTCATGAGTCGAGTACATAGCGGAGTGCTGCTGCATTGGAGACACTATGTACTCTTGGAGTACATAGTGTGCCACCCTATGTACTCTTGGAGTACATAGGGTGGAGTACATAGTCACTCCTTCCTATGTAATACGGGCGTGTCTCACCGCGTCGGCAGTCCCCTATTCGGAAATCCCGGATCATATGTACTCCGGACTATGTACTCTTGGAGTACATAGTGTGCCACCCTATGTACTCTTGGAGTACATAGTGTGGAGTACATAGTCACTCCTTCCTATGTAATACGGGCGTGTCTCACCGCGTCGGCAGTCCCCTATTCGGAAATCCAGGATCATATGTACTCCGGACTATGTACTCTTGGAGTACATAGTGTGCCACCCTATGTACTCTTGGAGTACATAGTCCGGAGTACATAGTCACTCCTTCCTATGTAATACGGGCGTGTCTCACCGCGTCATGACTCGAGTACATAGCTTAGTGTGGAGTAGATAGTCCTAATAATCCCTGCCACTTGGAGAATAGCAATTGAAGGTCCTGTGCTCACGTGACACCAACTTCATTATATCACAGTAGGTTAGGGCTTATATTATATAAACGTCATTACCGTGGTTCGTGAAGTGGCGGCGGCACAGCGCAAAACTTGGCCAGGCCGAATGCATGGAATTAATGTTTTGTTCGCCTTGTTGAATTACCGTTATTGCCCAATTAACGCAGGCAAGAAGAACTACACGCTGGATACTAGGATACTCAAGGGAGTGGAGGACCCTCGGCACAGGAACTCAAACAGTGGCTTTAGCTGCATGGCTGGTCGTCGGTGTCTTTGAGCCTTATGATGAAAGGCACGGACGACCCTCCACCGGGACGGTTTCAGGGTGCCTAATTATTCCCGTCGAAGGAAGCGATTACAAATGCCTGAGCGGTATCTCTTCAGCAGGCAAAGAAAGCGTCAAGACATCGCCGTGGCTCACACCGTCATTGGCATCAACAACTGCGATGAGGACGTTGAGGACGAGTTGGTGGATAACGCTGCACTTGGTGATGATGTTGACGCTGGGAGGGCTCTGTCGCGCGACGCTGGGTCAGATGAAGTGGATGCAACTGAATCAGGGGATGGAGGCGACGGCGGGAATAGTGCTGACTCCGTTGAGGAGCCCGCCGTGCAACGGAGACTTAGCCATTGTCCAGGGGGGAAAATAGACGGGCGCATGACGGTGGCAGCTCCTGATCCATGCTCAGTGCCTTCGGCCCCAACAGACGGCCAGGGAAATGAGACTGGGTACGGGATCTTTCGGTCGCACTCGGAGTTTCTGGAGTTTGCATACCATAAGCGAATCGATTCTCGGACTGACGAAGGCGTGCTGTGCAGAACTGCCATGAGACAAGACCCCAAGTACCGATCGGAAGATGCCGACCGGCTCACGCTCCCTGTGGTCAGGAAGGTGGAAAAGGAGCTCCCAACGCACCATGTCACGCGAATTGAACTCCCTAACGGCTCTGTCGCCCACACGTGCAGCATCAAGACCCGGCTTCAACATCTGCTACGCCAGCACAATGTCACGCGCCACCTGCATGTGCGGCCCGAGGTGCTTGCGGATGGCCGGCGCACAGGTTTCCACATGAGTACCTTCTTCCACGACCATCCTCTGTGCCGCCTTCGTGGGATAGCGCTATCCGGCCAGACGTTCACGGTCGGTGACTTCCTCGAGGTCTCGGTGACTGAGGACGGTGTGAACAAAGGCAAGCCTTATGGGGCCCCGGTGAGGCTGACCGGCGTCCTGTACCAGCGTGACGACAAGCTCTCGGATTCTGTCAAGGTGCTCTTCGAGGTGCAGTACTTGTATGCCAACAAGTGGCGACACACGCACCTGAAAAGGGGAAGCCCCGGGTTTCATGAGAAGGAGCTATTTGCATGCAACTGGACGGAATTGGTGGAGGCAGGGACCTACAAGCGCCATATCAGGGTTCACTCTGAAGAAGACTTCGCGGAAATGGAGCAAGAGGGCACAGTTGGGAAACACGACTACTTCTTGTCACGGACATACGGAGTCACGACCGGGGGCATCGTGGAAACAGATGCTGATGGGAATGATCTAAGGGATCCCCATGGCCACCCTTTGATGCAGCCCATAGGTGATTTCAGGGACTGGCAGAAGGGCCCCCTCCGCAAGTGTCAGGCCCGCCCGCGGCTGGGCTTGCCCGTCGTTGTGATCCCAATCGTGCTTTGGATGGATAGCTTCAAGATCACTGACAATACGGATGCCGATGTGGTGTCGTATCAGTTCAGGATCCTAACGCTGGATCGATCGGCTGCCCGCAATCACGTGGTCACGCTGAGGCCAAAGCATGTGGATGCGGATGCCTTCAACAAGTGGCTGCTGGATAACGAGATCCGCCCACTGCAGCAAGGGGTGGCCATGGAAATGGCAGACCCTCTGACCGGTGTTGTGTCGTGGATGGAGGTCAGAGTACCCTTTTTTTGGCTGCTAGATTCCGGGGCGCGGTTTGCAGAGATGGGGCTCATGGCGTCTGGCAGCAATCATGGCTGCGGCTTTTGTACTCTCCACTCCGAGTTCTGGGGGCACACCGAAGTGGTGCTTGAGCTGCGTACGGAGGAGGGCCACCGAGCTGTGTGCGCAACCATGGAGCGTGAGGGACTGACGGCTCGTGAGAAGTAAGTTAACCCTACATGAACTCCATGCTATATAACACAATTGGTCTGGTAGCACCCCACGTTGCATCTACCAGTCTTATGTAGACCCATTCACACCGCACCATGCATGCATGGCGGATGGTACCCAGGTCCAGCGGGAGGAAAGCAACGCCGCCCTGTGTGCAGTCATCAATTGTGTGTGTGGCAGCAACAAGGTCTGACCGTGCACAGATGGTCTGTAGCATAAGGTCTGCCGTGGTGGTTCGGATATCTGCCAAGCTTTCGTAGACCATTCCACAAGGTCTGCATGCTTTGACGTATCCCGATTGTGAAACTTTGTGCCTTCCATCCCACACATTGCGTTTTCCAGGGCCAAGCTCGCGAAGGAGGCGGAGGCGGAGCACGGTATTAAGCACAGCCGTCCCTCCGTATGGCAGGGTCTCAGGCACTGGGACAGGTTTCGACGGTTTCCCATTGAGATCTTTCACTTGCTGTGCTTGGGGATCATCAAAACCGTCTTCATTTTCATCTGCACCCGGCTCCTGAAATCCGATGAGATCCGGGAATGTGATGCATATGCGAGAGCGTGGCCCACCACCAGCGGAAGGGCCGCATTGCCCAAGAACCCGTTCACCCGATACCCTTTCTTCAAGGCCATGCAGTTCCTGCAGTGCCTGCCGATGGTACCACATGCCATGGAATGGATTCTTCGAGTGCGGGAGTCTGCCAAAGAACCTAACGCACGGCCTCCCCAGCGCGTTCGAGGCACTGCTCAAATGGTGCGGGACCTTTGCGTGGTAAGACCTTGCCAACCTAACATTCCCCGTATGCTACATCATGTGCACTTGCATAGACATGTCACTTCATGATGTGTGAGCTGTTTTAGGTTTTTATCTACAAGCCCCATGAGTCAAAAATATATATTATAATCGCATTGTAAACACTGGCTGGAAACGTGCTTTCAATGTAATGCTGCTCATGTTTGCTTTCATCGCAGTGGACGGAGATGGTACTGAGCGAGTACACTTCCCCGACGCATGCTGACAATGCCGACAAGGTGTATCGCGAGTTCCTGAAACGTTTCAATGCCCTATGGCCTCGTGGAAAGTACGCCAATGCTGGCGTGGTTGCACAGAGGGGGAAGACTGCAAACGAGCGAGGCCACAACGCTGCCACAGCCAACTGTCATATGGGGCTCCATGTGGCGCACCAGACCAAGGACGTGGGCAGGCTCTGGGATATGGACGGCCATGCGTTTGAGAGGGATCACGGCATTATTGGGGACCTGATGAGAAGCGTCAACGCCCGCCATATCCTAGATGCTGACAAATGGTTGCTGCTGAAATGTAAGGATTATTACCAGCCTGCTGCTATTTTCATGTGCAACGCAAGCTTCCAGCCGAGTTAGTACCGTGGACATGTACATGCATAAGGGCCGGGCTGTGCTTAGGGTTTAAAATAGTTTAGGGTTTGGGGTTGGGATGTGTGATTTTGGATGTCAGAATGGCCCCCGTGGCCCACCTCTATCGGGTGTGTTCCAGGGCATACATGCAAGGTGGCGATCCCAAACCTGGCCCATTGACAGCCCACCCTGTAGACGTTATGCATATTGTAAGGCACCATGAGGAGGTTACGAGGTGAGTGTCCTGGGGCAACGTGCACTAAGTTCAGGAATCAATGAGCCTAGCTCACTGCATGTACTGTTTGCAAGGATTGATACATCGCCCCGTTCACCATGCATCGCTGTTTTCGCAGGGGAGAGGCAGCACGCGTTGGATAATATACTCAAGGGGCTCGAGGACCCAGAGAAGTTCTTGACTCCACAGGCGCGTGAAGCACTGCTATCAAGCCCAGCTGCCAAGTACTTGTTCAAGAGTGGAGGTGTGCATGAGGACTGGCTCTCCGGCCAAAGCGGCACGGCTACACTGGGGGTGGCATTGGCGGACGGGGCTGCGTACCCTACAGTTGAACACACCGAGGGACGTGCTGGGGGACGGGTAAGGACATGTTTTGGCGGCATCCCCAAGCTTCTGATCCGCAGCACACGCAACGGTACTGATGGGGTCATCGAGTGGGAGCACGTGCAGCATGGTTTGACGCCGGCTATTGTCTTGCATCGCTTCAAGGAGTATTTTCCCGAGGCGGCGGAGACGTGGAATGAGTTGAAGACCCGGGTGTGCGGCTATGGCGCAAGGCAGTCACATACAAGGCGACCGTGGCGGTGGGGCATACTTATGCTTACAGGCCGCAGGACTACAGAGTCGGTGCCGCGGAGGATCCGCGTCGGTACGTGCTTGCTGATGACGCTGGAGAGCATTGGATATGTGAAGTCACAGCTGTAGTGTCAGTGGAAGGGAATGATGGCAAATCCTATTTGTGGATCGTGCCCACGTGGTACGAAGAACTGGGCAAGTTTAGCAGACGCCAGCAGCTGCCCTTGTTCGAGAAGGCTGCCGAACCGGTAGCCGGTGAACTCTTCCCTATTTATCGTGTCACGGCTGCTGTGACGATGGTCCACCAATGCAACGGGACTGTCCACGACCCCAGGTGCACCACATCTGCAATCCCCATGAGAAAGGGGGATCGCAAGAAGGAAGGAAACAGGGAACTGATCCATAACGCAGGGAACCGGGTGTACGGCCTTGATGACTGTGACCGGGACACGCCTCCTTTCTTCAAGTCTCGTCGTCAACAGGGTCTGCTGGTTCGTCATGGTGGCTACAAGATGTGATGTAAGAACTTGCATGACATGCAGGCGAGGACAAGTCATGTGGATTGTTTCTTCACTTACAGGCAGCCGACCTAGTGGTCCCAGCCCTGGTTGAACAACACATTTCCTCCCTCGCTCTTGCTTGGACTGCCATGCAGGACAGGATGAGGTGGCAGACCATTGTCCAGGCCCACACGTCAGCGCCCGTGGGCAAGCCCCCCCACCCCACCCCAGGAGGAAGTGGCGCTTTGCTGATGTTGAGTGAGCCCTGATTTTTTAGATTAGCTTAGAGTTAGCTTAGTTAGGTTTCGTGGCTTCGCTCACGCCCACCCATCAGCATGCTAGCGAATACGTGCTACATGATGTCCCAACGGAGTCATATTCTAATTTAATGCAATTTACTGCCAGCACATGCTGTCCACAAGATCTCGTGATAATCCGGACCAATAAGTTGTGTGGGTGCAATAAGACCCATGTGAGCATATGATACTAAGGAGCGTGGGCAAGTGTTCTGATAATAGCCAGGACGTACATGCATGCACTGATTTACGAAAGTGACCCAATTAATTAATGAATTAATTAAACTCGTGCTCCCGTTGGGCCGGGAGTCACGGAGCATTAACCCCAAGGTGTGGATGGAGGGATGGGTGCACGCAATCCTATACCGGTGTAAGCTATCTATACAGGCAGGCCGACGCAAACAGTCGTATGGTATATCTATGGTGCTGGCGACCCTAGCGATCTAATTGTCTAGCATGCCTCCCATGTTTGCAAACACGCTCCTTCCCCAATGCAGCTAGGGGGGGGTAAGTCCTTGATGACCTGGGCCCTCTTGGCCTTGTCCTGACTTACTCAATATCTCTGGCTTGGCCAGCATACCATTGACAATGAATGGAGCCTTAAGATGTTGCAGCCAGTTGGAAATCACCAACTGCCACAACGCCAGAAACTTGTGAACATTGCCAAAGTGCATTCAGCTAGCTCAATGCATGGCATGGGGTAGAAGTTGGCAAGGTTGGCGGTGAGGGTCCACGTCTTGGCCCTGCACGTAAGAACAGGGAGGCAGTGATACAAGCTAGGGTGCTAGCTCCCTCGTTGTACGTGTACATGGATGAATTATAAAAAAAAAAAATAACTTATGTGTCTCGCCCCTGCCATGAACGTGTGATTAATTAATTAGTAACATAACTCCGCTGGGAGAATATGTACCCCTGCCCATAGCCCTGAGAAGGGGCATATGGCTTTTAATACACTCTGGGCTACTTCCTGCAGGTGGGGGAATGTAAACTGCCACCTACTCGGGCACACACCACATGCACGAGTAGCATATGTCCTTCCACTTAAGATGAATATGGGGTAATCATACTGTACAGATGTAAGCAATCTTTCTACACACCTCATGCATGGAGAAGTGGGTCTGTTGACTTGCGGACAAAGCACTTGGGCGACCTCCTGAACAGATCGTCCACCATGACGAAGAAAGCATAAACATCGTGCCCTGGCTGAGCTTGTAGCGTTCCCCTCAAGGCCTTTGCACTTGGGATGCAACACGGTTACTGCTTGGGGTAAGCATCGGGCACGAATATGCGGGCTTTGTGGAACATGTCCGCCAGCCCGGCCATGTCAGGTAACACAATATCGTGCTTGTATTGTTGTCGAAAAGCAATCTTCCTACACAGCTCCCACAGAACTGGGTCCGTTGCCTTGCGGACAAAGCACTTGGGCGACCTCCTGAACAGGTCGTCCACCATGACCAAGAAAGCATAAACATCGTGCTCTGGCCGAGCTTGTATCGTTCCCCTCAAGGCCTTTGCACTTGGATGCAAGACCGTGGCCGGGTGCCACCGGGACTGCCCCGGCACACGCATGGGCGCCATCTCGTTCACTCTGGTTGCCTGGCCCAGGTCTCCAATGTAGATGGTTGGCTCCGCCGTGCCCTCCTCAACCTTGTACAAAAAGTTGTCACACTTAAGATCGTTATGAATGATTCCAACCGAGTGCAAATTGGATAAAACTTTGGCGCACTTCGCCAAGATGGGAGGCGTGCGCACATCAAAGGGACGGTTGTATTCGGAGGCATCACGGGCAGCCTTCAAGTCACCCGTCACCATCTCCATGACTATGCCACCTACAGTCTCAACTGGGGCCCACAATCCTGCGACACGTGGACAGGTGCCCTCTCGACGCCCCGCAATGGTCATGAGAGCAGCTTCCCTGGCCACTCCAGCACTCAGATCCACAATTACCTGCTGTATGTGCACGAGGTATGTGGCGCGCGGGATCTTTGCCACTTTCACGACCAGAGGATGGTCAAAGCCAGGTAAAGTGGACTTGACAAGGTGCACAGACCCAAAGAGGCCGGCGCCTAAGCGCTTCCCCAAACTCACGTGGGGGTACCGCATCAGGCCCCGCTCAACAATGTCCCGGGTTTCTGCACAGGTGGTCATCTCTGCCAGCCTGGCCTGCATTGCTTCCCACGCATTCGGTGTACCGCAGCAGGCGTCCGGACGCTTGGAAGCATCTTGTGCACGTGCAACGCCGGTATGTCCTTTGCTGTGCAATGCTTCCTTGGTGTGCACCGAATGGCATGCCCCGGTGGGTGCCAGCGGGGGATCTGGGATGGTAGCCAAACAAAGTGGCGACACGGCAACGTCGCGAGTCATCACAGCGGGGTTGACGGGGCGAACTGCAGCACAGGCGGGGATAGCCGTGGGGCGGGCGACACTCGCAGCCCCGGGCACTGGCCGGAAAGCGTGCAACCCATCACGCCCAGGCATTATGGTGCTTCTCGCACCGACGTTGTCTTGACGAATAGGGGGAGCGGCGTTGCCACCCTCCATCGCCTGACTACGTATGCATTGAGTCGTCCCCCTCTTCTTCCCCCTCTTTTTCAACCGACACCGGCGGACTGCTTCGGCCACTTGCCGCTTTCTCTTTTCCTGTTTTTGCGCGATGTCAACGGGATTTTCCATTGTGGCTGTGACGTTGTCTTGACGAATAGGGGGAGCGGCGTTGCCACCCTCCATCGCCTGACTACGTATGCATTGAGTCGTCCCCCTCTTCTTCCCCCTCTTTTTCAACCGACACCGGCAGTTGGATGGAGACTAGGGACGACGAACAACTGCGAAAGCTGAGAGCGAATGATGATTGTATTACAATAATACAATGAGAGAGCAATGGAAGCTGAGGGCTCAGAATGGAACGTCTGGGCAAACTCGGGTGCTCTGGCACTCCCCAGTGCTACGCCTATATGCCTATGGCGGTGCTACCTGCAGCACACGACCAGTGGACAACTGTACACTGCAATGCCATGCGACCACGTCACTAGCATCGACTACACTCGGCCCGTCCAGAACCGGATAACCCGGGTCTGGCGGGTCGAGCTAGAGTCTAGGCACAGTCTGGCACTAACCGCACATCGGTCCACATGACACCTCAGTACCGTACACCCTGCCGTACTGTACTGAGGTGTCCCGCTCAGCCGCGGTAGGCAATACGCGGCGCGCAGGCCGGAAATCCGTGTGTCAGCCTAAGCATCTCATCTAACTCCCATTATGTTTTCCTTTCAGGTTGAAGGCTAGCGACTTCAAGCCTGACCCTGCCCAGCTAGGAGACTGACTCCAAGCTGACTGAGGTGCTGAGCAACTGACACCCATACTGCAACATCTGGACTGAAAAAGATGGGCCCCAGAACTCGTGCAATACTTGTGATGGCATCACGTTTAGCTCAACATGCCCGGGGAGTTCCTCCTCCTCGCGAGCTCACAAGGGAGATAGCTATGCCTGTCTGCCTATCCAGGGAGTGCATCACCAGCCAAGAAGCCATTGTAAAAATGCCAAGGTAACCGTTTAAGAGGTTCCATGTTGTTCCATCATCATCGCCCACTCAGAGAAAAATACCCAGCCAGGCTGGGTCAACTGAGCTCAGGTTACCTGCAACCTGAGGAGTGACAGTGGACAGGTTTATTGCACCCTGCACTGTCCATGTTGTACCTGCACAACATGTGAGGACCAGCCACCCCTGCCCTGCACAGAGGGGGCTGAAGTCCGAGTGACAGGTGACAGGACTATGACATCCTGGACCTGGCCACGTTGCACCTGCACAACGTGTGAGACCAGCCACCCCTGCCCTGCACATGGGTGACTGAAGTCCTGGTGACAGGTGACAGGAATATTTCATCCTGCACCTGTGCTGAGCACGTTGTACTAGACAACATGACAGCACCCATGCCTTTACTGCCACTGAACAGTAAGGCCAGGTGGCCCAGGATATCCACAGTGAACTGGGGTCCTGGGTAACCACCTGTCAAGGGAGCTTTGACCCTCCACTTGAATGGGGGCACCTGAGCCACTGAGCTCAAGGCCAATCCACCAAGGCATACGCCCTAGTGAAAAAGGTGTGAGATACATCCCATGCCCACCTATGAAGGTGTGCATAACGAAATTCCATGGTGTTGAAAAAATCAAAACAGATTTTATTGGGCATAGGGCACGCAGATGTATGAAAACAGACTCCAACCAACCCCCCTTGCTGGAAGCCACAACCTACCCCTTGGACCTGCCCAAGGGGTACTGGGTGACCTAGGCGGCCCTGGTGAACAGGACCCTGCTAGGCGTCCCCCCTATGGGGCAGGGTTGCCTGCTTGCCATAGGGGTTCATCAAGTGGTACAACAGCTGGTATTGGTCAGCTGCCTGCTGAGGCACTTTAGTGAGTGCATCAGCAGCGTTGTGTTTGTCCTCCACGTGACGGGTGGACTCCCAGTAGGTGGACTCCTGTTTCAGGACCACCCAGTCAAGATCAGTGTGCACAGCATAGGGGTTAGCAAGGAAACTGAGGACTGACTGACTGTCAGTGAGCAAGTGTGCCACCACCCCAGCATTGCTGCCTGCTTGCATCTGCAACCAAACCAGCACATGATTCAAGTACCTGGCATGAAGCACTGCTGACACCACTGCCCTGCACTCAGCAGCATTGCTGCTGACAGCCTTGCGTCTATGCAACCGGCTGTACCATGAAATGAGAGACAAGGGTGCATCATCATTCTGCACAAAATACAAGCCTGACTCCCTTGCCTGCATCTTGGTAATCTGCCTGGACTCCATGGAACTATCCATCATAGCTTGGATGTGAATGGTTTTGTGGAGATCCAAGGAGTGCAAGATAAGGGGAGGGCCTTCCTGGAGAGTTTTGGTGATGGCTTTGTGACCTACTTGCATCAAGACATCATCATCAACTCTGCTAACCACAGCCAGGTGAGGTGCACACGTTGAGCACAACCACCCCAGCTTGCCTCTAATGGTAGGACAGGCTCCAGGTTTGATTTTTGTTTGCAAAACCTCCAAGCAGCTGTGCATGTAATCATTGGGAGAGTAAGTGCACACACCCACTGGTTTTGATGCTGCTGGAGTTGTAACATTGTGCCACAAAATTTTATGGCAGTGGTGCCCAGCTCTACTTGCTTGCCAATCTCAAAATGCTGTGACACTTGTTGAATAAAATCATCCACAGCACGCCTTGGCCCAGCAATCAGCTGATCATCCCCATGCCACACAAAGGTGAGAATGCCATGAGGGTGTGGGACCACAAAGAAGCAAGGGTCTATGTCATCATATCTAGCCCCTAGCTTTTCAAACACAGCCTGAGCTGACATCCTGAAAATGCGAGGAGCTGATTGCAGCCCTTCAACACCTATGTTAGCTTTCAGGTACTGCTGAGGGATGTGTTTTGCCCAAACTCTGGGAGTGGAGACTACATACACCTGACCATGCCACACTTGTTGTGCTATCTCAGGTGAGCCTTTCAGGAAAGCCCTTTTAATGTCTGTAGCCTTACATACATAGTCATCCCCATCATTGAGATGACCCACAAAGACAGACAGCAAGATTTTTAGGGATGTTTGCTGAATGCCTGGCGTGTACAACTCTGCCTCTGTCAGATCAGTGGTGCCCTTGAACTCTGTCACACAAGGTCTAGCATGAAAATGACTGACCCATCTGCTGCTGGCTTATGTTTACACACAAACTTCAGGCGCAAGTGCTTGCACCCTGCAGGCTTTTTGTCAATAGGTGTGACAGGTGGAGTATGAGAAGGACTAAGAGGATCTGGCACTACCCATTCTTCCCTGGCCTTGTTAAAGGCCTCCACCCATTTTAGGAATCCTATGTGTGTGCGACAGTCTTGCTCTATCTGTTCATAAGAAAGAGGAGACATTTTAGCCACATCATGCTTGCCCAATCCAAATGAGTTGGGATGAAGTTTTTGGTTGTGAACCAAGTCTGCCACACAGGGTTCTTGCCCTGGGGCATACTTGGGTGTAGCAAATTTTACAGAAGCAATGTTGGTGTTAAGAAGTTTTTCAAGAGAAATTTTGAAATGATTCAGATCAACACCACCCATGTCCTGGATGGATAGTCTATCACTGGAGATAGACACCAGGGTAACAGAGAAAAGGATCCCCCAACAAAGCATTCCCTTTATAACCTTCCAATACCTGAAAAGGAGTGGGGATACCGAGTATAGTCAACATGACCTGACCTAATACCTTGAGGGATGACTGCCCTGAGAAATCAGCCACATGGTGCCAGGGTGAAGGTTCCAAAGGCAATGGGGCACAGCCAGGGCACTGATAATGCTGACCTGGGCTTGTGTGTCCACTGCAACCATAAATGGGCTATTGTCATTCTGCCCAACCTTCCCCACCTTAGCTGATCCTGCAGCAGTTTGAGCTTTGGCTCTATGAGCTGCTTGTAAAATGCGAACAGCGTCTGCTAGGCTGCGTTTGGAAGGTGCAGCTAGTGGCTGAGCTATGTTCACACTTGAAGAGGTGATAGGTTGCTGATCACCTGTTTTGCCAATGTGACCCTCTGCTGCAGGGGGCCAAGCCTGCAGTGACTGCCTGCAATCATCAAGGGTGACCTGGGTGTCACAGTGGGTGTGGCTCTCACACTCACCAGTGGGTGTTCCAAACAACCACTCACTGGGCAACGCTGGGATGCCAGGCAACTGTACAGGGCTGTCGGCCAACAGCTCTTCCTCCTCTGCCACGTCTGACACAGTTGGAAAATACAATTTCATCCTGTGAGGTGAACACCTGTGAATTTTTCCCGTGTCATTGTGTTTAACTAACACTGTCCTGCCAGTGGTGTTAAACTTTAGGATGGTGGCTGGCCCATGCCAGGTACCCACCTTGCCTAGTCCCGACTCCTTGTAGAATAGGACCTGATCCCCTTCTCTGAAGGTGGGACGTGGATGCTTTGCATCCTTGACAGCTAACCTGCTAGCTGTCTGTGCTCGCTGTGCGTTGTAGAGGGCTAGTACCTCAGGTGGATAAATGCCTGCATGCAATCCATCTGGTGTAATGACCACCCCTTGTGGGGTTTTCATGAGTGGCCTCCTGTTGAGGACTTGGCACAACCTGGTGGACCACAGAGCTCTGTCAGCATATGACCCACTGTCAGCCAGCAGATTGCCATCTTCTTTGGCTACAAGGGTTTTAATGGACCTGATGGCCCTTTCAATAATGCCTTGCCTCTCATGATCTTCTAGCCCAGCCAGATCAATAGCCTCACACCCTGGTTCATTGGCAAGACACGTGAACTGCTGATCCAGTAACAATGCCTCCACAGGGTAGTACCTGGCCTGAGCAATCAAGAGAGCCCTGAGCAACTGTGTCTTGTCCATTCCAGGTAATGGTTCAATGGTTGTGTACCTTGACCATGCATCTTTAAGTGCCAAGTAAGATTGTCCTTTGATATGAAAGACATCTCCTACCACCCTGCCCTTGCTCTTAGGTGGGGTAGCTACATGCCACTTAGGGGGTTTGGGTGCATTGAACTGACAATGCTGGCAGTGGGATCTGACCACCTGGCATGCACGTCTGAGTGCTGCCCCCCCTATTGCTGCTGCCACCACCTCTGCACTCACTTCATGCCCATAAAGGAAATGCAACTGCAAAGCAAGCTCCTGAAAACTGATCTGAGCATCCTCTGCTGGGGACACTCTGCACACCTTGGGAACCATAGATGTGAAGGTTGGTTTAGAGACATAATCTTCTGAAACCAGCTGTAGCACCTTTCCAGAACTGCTCACTGCTCTGACAGTGGGGCATGCAGATGAAAGAGGTGAAGCAGGCACACTCAAGCCAGCATGAGAGGGAGACTCACACTTCTTGCCGTAAGGAGGCCGCTTGCAGTCCTTGGGGTCACCGTGGGGCGGCCCGTGGCACTTGTGGCACAGGACGTCCAAATGCCCCAGCTCGTCCACGTTCTTGCGGCAGGTGGGCCGCAGGTGGTACTTCATGCCACAGCGGGTGCACCGCTGAGAAGACTTGTCCTCCTTGTCCTGCTTCTTGTTGTTGTTGTTGTTGTTGTTGTTGTTGTTGTTGTTGTTGTTGTTGTTGTTGTTGTTGTTGTTGTTGTTGTTGTTGTTGTTACTGTTGTTGTTGTTGTTGCTGGAGCTGCCCCCCTTGGAGGGAGACTGCCCCTTACCCTTGCCCTTGCCCCAGCCCCTGCCCTTGCCCTTGCCCTTGCCCTTGCCCTTGCCCTTAAACATTTGTCCCAGCAGGGACTTGACTTCTGCCATAGTGACAGGTCTCTTGCTCCTGTCTTCCCTCTCCCTATCCTCCTCCTCCCTCTCTTCCCCCCTGACCCTCTTTACAGAGGTGCCCATGGCCCCCTGGCTAAGGGGAGCCAAGGCCAGCTTGATATAATCCAATGCCTCCTTCATGTCCTCCCAGTACTTTGCCATTCCTGTTGCAAGCATAGCGTAGGTGTTTTTGTCAAGTTTGAGTTTCTCAAGGAAGGAACGCAGCAAGAACTTGTGATCTAGCTGCTGGACATCAGGACGTGCTTTGATGGCTAGCTCATATTTCTTTGTCTCAGCCACATAGTCCACTGATGTGACCCTGTATTCCTCTACCCACCTGAATGCCCCATAGATGTCCACAGATGAGGGGGTGGAGAGGAGGTCAGTTAGCTCCTTCATGAAAGCCTCCCAAACTGCCCTAGCCTGCGTGTCCTGCCACTTGGGATACCTACGCTGGAAGACAAGAATGAGATTCTGAATCTGAGAGAGGACTGATGGTAAAATCCCCCTGCATGAGAGATCCAAACCAATTCTTGACATTCAGTTCCTCCCTAGCCAGCTGAGAGAGAGAAGTGCATGATTCCCCTGCTCCCTAGTATACCCCTCAGGCAGCCCCCTGACATTAATCCTATCCACAGGACGGTTTTCATTGTAAGTGGGCAACCTAGAGGGGGATGCAGGGGGAGAGGGAGAAGATGGTGTTGCTGCTGCAGCATTCACAGGAGAGACCTGCTGAGAGGGAAGTGCTACTTGAGTGAGCTGAGCAGGATGGGCAAACATGGGCTGTGTAGGAGGGTTAGACAACATAGGGGTGGGCTGGGTGGGGGTGTGAGTGTGTGTCACTTCCCGCCTCCTGCTGCGGGCCTCCTCCCAATCATGGAAGGTGGGAGAGAGGGACACTTCATCGTCAGTAGGGTTAGTAAGATCATGATGCAGCCAGGTAGGCAGCCACCTACCCGCCCCTCTCAGGATGGCGTTGTGCAGGAGCTCCAGACGCACCAGACGCACCCTGCTGCCCTGCACCCTCCTCCCTGAGAGGAGAGCCTGCAGGGCAGGCAGCAGGTCGTCGCACACCCTGCGTGTGCCCTCTTGGAGGTTGGGCAGGCCCAGGATGTGCGTGATGATTGCACACACCAGGCTGCCCGCCTCCGCGACGTGCATCTGCTGGCTCCTGTCGGCCAGCCCACGGAAGGAGGCTGTGGCTGTCTGTATGGCACGCCACACGGCCTCATCACCCAGGGTGATGAAGTCGCGACCTTCCAGGTCGCCCTCCAGCAGTGCTGGTTGCTGCCCAGCTGCGGTGGGACCCTGAGGCCCCTCCGGCCCTGCCAGGGCTTGTCCTTGTTGCGGCTAGAGGGGGCCTGCCCCCCAGAGCCGCTGGAGGTGCCCGTGACACCCTCCATGGGGGCTGCATCCCCCGCCAGCGCCGGAGGCGCCGGCGTCGCTGCCGGGGTCCCTGCGACCCCGGGCGCTTGTGTCGCCGCCGGGGTCCCTGCGACCCCGGTGGCCTCCTCAGCCACCTGGCCCCCCACGCTGGGCGGGGGAGCCTGCGGCTGAGGTTGGACCCTCTGACCTGCCAGAGGGTCCTGGGTGGCTTCACCACCCATGGGCGTGTTGGGGGCGTCTGCCGCCCCGCGCTCCGTCGCAGGCGGCATCGCAGCCGCCTCACGCCTATCCGGGCCCCAGCCAACTGGCGTGACTTGGGGCCACGGCCCCAACGGAGTCAGCGCGATCTCCTGTCGGGCGACCACGCGCAGCGCCTCTCTCTGGCGCTGCCTGGACGCCCACTGATCAACAGTGCCGGGTTGTGCCTCGGCCGATTGGCGAAACAGTACAGCCAAACTGCCACCTGAACCAGGGAGACTGCATCCTAAGACGCCCCTCGATCAGCGTGCACCCGATGAACCTCTATCGCGTGATCTCCTCATCTGGAAGCACTGAAAACGTTGACGTAAGATCCGGCCGTTCACCGAAATGAACGGGGATGTCGTCCTCCCCAAGGGGGAGAAAATGGGGTGGGCGCCCGAACGCGACCGGGGGCGGAACATGTTCCCCATACCGGTCAATGTCCATGGTGGCCATCTGTCGGCCCACGGAAAGGTTGCCAGACGTCGCAGGTGTCTGCGACGAAAGCTCAAGCGAAGGCCGAGGCCTCGCAGGCTGCACCTCGCCATCCTCCTCGGAGGAATCACTCCGCTCACGACCCCCGTCACCTGCGACGGGGGAATTGCGTGCCCGGGGGACCTGCCCCCCAGGTGCCATGGCGGACGAACCGCCAGTGGCAAACGGCCGACCGCTCGCCATCCCCGGGCGCCGGGCCCCACCTGCGGGCCCCGACGCCTGGGTTGGTCAGCGACCACCGTGCGGAAGGTGACGTTGGGCGTCACCCTCGCATCGTTGGTGGAGGGCGTGCCCTCCGGCGAAAGGCGGGGTGAGGTGCGCCTGGCAGGCGCCTTCCCCTTGTTGTTGTTGCCGTTGTTGCCGTTGTTGGAAGCCATATCTTTTTTTTTGCTTGTAAAAAAAATATCGAACTTTTCAGTCCAAGTTGGATGGAGACTAGGGACGACGAACAACTGCGAAAGCTGAGAGCGAATGATGATTGTATTACAATAATACAATGAGAGAGCAATGGAAGCTGAGGGCTCAGAATGGAACGTCTGGGCAAACTCGGGTGCTCTGGCACTCCCCAGTGCTACGCCTATATGCCTATGGCGGTGCTACCTGCAGCACACGACCAGTGGACAACTGTACACTGCAATGCCATGCGACCACGTCACTAGCATCGACTACACTCGGCCCGTCCAGAACCGGATAACCCGGGTCTGGCGGGTCGAGCTAGAGTCTAGGCACAGTCTGGCACTAACCGCACATCGGTCCACATGACACCTCAGTACCGTACACCCTGCCGTACTGTACTGAGGTGTCCCGCTCAGCCGCGGTAGGCAATACGCGGCGCGCAGGCCGGAAATCCGTGTGTCAGCCTAAGCATCTCATCTAACTCCGGCGGACTGCTTCGGCCACTTGCCGCTTTCTCTTTTCCTGTTTTTGCGCGATGTCAACGGGATTTTCCATTGTGGCTGTAACGGGACTTTCCATGGTGGTCGCTCGTAATTAATAATTTACATTAAGCGCAGGCTTTCGACCTTCGTTGTTCCATTTCAACACCCAACAACATCATCTTGTGTAACTTAGGGTCTTGGGGGCAGTGCAGCTTGTCTGGACGATCGATCATGCAGACAAGCACACGTGACCCTGACCGAAATGATTACCAAAAAAGGACAAATGATTACCGATTTTTACCGATGATTACACATGATTACACATGATTACACGTACATGATTACCAAAAAAGGACAAATGATTACCGATTTTTACCGATGATTACACATGATTACACATGATTACACATGATTACACGTACATGATTACCAAAAAAGGACAAATGATTACCGATTTTTACCGATGATTACACATGATTACATATGATTACACCCCCGTATTACATAGGAAGGTGTGACTATGTACTCCACCCTATGTACTCCAAGAGTACATAGGGTGGCACAGTTAACGTAAAGGATTTACGTTAGGTGGATAGAGATTGTTACGCTCTTTCCAACGGCACCTTAAACGCCTCATTTGGATACGGGACGTAAAAGTTATGACGTTTCCTAGGCTGTGCCGACAGTACCCGGCGCGCCACTGTGGGCGCGTACGGACACAGGATGTACAAGTGTCACTTTGATAGTCCGCAGGACGTTGACAGGACTTGTACAGGACTTGATAGTCAATTGATAGGTAGGCGTGCTGTAGCGCGCCAGGACCTATGAGACAATTGGTGCTGAGTAATGTACGGATAGGTCCACAGGACTAGCCGTATGGACAATTGATAGATCTGCGCGCCAAAGGCGTGCCAGAGTCCGTGTAATCAATTTATTGACAGTTCAGCTGTGACAGTACAGCTGAATACTTGGACGCGTCCCTAGCAAGCTATATGTGTGACTTGGTCGCACCGGGACGCTAGCTCTTGCGTGCACGCTCTCTTGGCACAACGACCCTGTCGTCTGTGCTACGTGCAGTCTCGGACTTGACGTGACTTACGTCTGTGTTTGCTTATTATAATAAAGGCAACTTTCCTGCAAGAGCCATGGATTCCCTCGGTGGTAAACTCTCACTCAACTCGTATTACAATCTTCGTACCAAGAAAAATGCCGGACTCAATGGAGTTCCGCATTCCGAGGGATTCTGAAATTTTGGGCAGTCCAGCGGACATCGCCGAATCTCCGGCTGGTCCTTCAACGACTCCTGTTCGTGAAGATCGTCCGGTTCTTAATCCGGCGTGGCAGCGTGTTGTTGACCAGGCGGTAGCGTCCAGTGCGGAGCTACGCGCTCAGCAGCAAGAACTGCTGCAAAACCTACGACTGCCGCCCCCGCCTCCGCAACCTTCGATTGTTTCGGGGTTTCGCGATTACCTTGATTCCATTCGCGCTTTGCTCGCGGACTTCGAGGTCCATACCCGGGCGGGGTTGCAAGCGCCCAGCGCGGTTGCCGAGGTCTCTGAGGAGATCGACAACGCGGTTTCATCGCTTACAGGTTACCAGCGCAATCTCGCTAACTGGCTGTCGGTTCGTTCGGGCGTCATTCCGACGATTACGACCAACCTGTTTCAAGACCTTGCGATTCTGCAGTTGCTGTCGCGAGGCTTCCGGACGCGTGAGCGGCAATTGCTGCTCAATCTTGTCGCGTTCTTGTCTGCATTGCGAGAGTGGGCGCCGGACGGGTGGGATTTTCTAACGATTCTTACCAACCCGCTCCGCATCGTCACCCGCCGCCGTCGTCGCCGCATTGATCCGGTGACGGGACGTCGGTTGGACCCCATCGTCATCGAAACACCGGTGACGATTGAGGTTGGGCAAGGCCAGGACGCGCCTGCGCCTGTCGCCAACGATCCAATTTACGACTACGACTACTGCGATTTTCGTGGTCTCGACTGAATTCGGCTTGGTGGCGCGGTCGGCACCGGGGCAGGCGGCTTTTTGACAGATTGTACATATCTACCTGTCTTTTGTTTTCCAGCTGCTTAGCTCAGGGCTGTACACAGCTAGTGTGGTTTACCATGGCTGAGGGACGCCGTAGCAAGGGCCTAGCCAGTGGGAATAATAATGGGGGTGCTGGTAGCGGGACCGCTCACGTAGATGACGTGGGGGTCACCGGAGAGATTACTAATATCCCTTTGAATAATAATACTACACATGCTGTTTCTGGATATGACCTTACCACTCAGGGATTATTAATTGTAAATCAGCTGCAACCTGTGACATCTGACTCTAAGCCTAAGCAGGCTGAAGAGTTTGTAGAAGGGCTGGAAGGGTTTCCTAGTTTGTACGGGGGTACCAACTACTATCAGATCTGGATAGGCAGCAGCACGTTTGGCAAGTGCACTGATCAGATCAAGGACCTAACCAGGGAATGTAAGAAGGCCAACAAGGCCTGGGCAGTGTATGTAGCTGAGCTGAAGGAGTTGCTTGAAGACCAGCGAAAGAAGGTCGGCATCCATTGGCAAGACAAGTATCAAGGGTGGGAGGTCAAGGGGGATCTCATCCAGAATTTCCTTAGCTATTGCAAAATGGTTGAGGAAGGCAGGGCCCACGGTTTCAATGTGGCAGATAACATAGCCCTGACCAACTGGTTGAAGGTCTCTGGGCTGGATAAGGCTACACGTGGCTCCTTAAAGGTCATGTGTGCCCCACACTCAACCCTCAAGGCCTACAAGGTCATAATCAAACAAGCACTCGAGGCAGAGGAGCTGTTTGAGGGAGGAGTGCCAGCAGTGAAGGCTACCCACGCAGGTGGGCGTACCCAGGGGGGCTCCAAGACGTCTGAGGCTGACAGAAGCCAGGGAGGACGAGGGGGCAACCATAACAAGCGCAAGGGCGATCATTCACCCGACTCTGACAGGAGGTCACACTCCAAGTCGGTGTTCAGGCGAGTGGGTGGTAAGCCCAAGCAGGGCAACGCGCCTGACAACGGGGGAGGAGGCCAGGGCAAGTCAAAGATACAATGCTACCTGTGCAAGGGGTGGGGGCATATCAAGAAGGAGTGTCCCAGCTTCAAGAAGTCCCAGGGCCAGGGCAGCAACAAGAATAACAACAACAACAACAAGAAGAACAACAACAAGTCCCAGGGCCAGCCTTCAAAGGGCAGTCAGCAAGAAGACAACAAGGAGCAGTGACTGTCTGAGGCAACCCCTACACACCTTAATTCACCCAGGGGGGAGGCCAGGTGCTCCAATGCAGATTTTATATCTGGGCAACAAGAGGGTGATCTCCAGGTTCAGGGTGGCCCCAGGTCACCTGGAGAGGTACAGGTTCCTATGAAGACGTCCTTGACAGCTGATGCAGCTGTAAGAATGTCTGACCCCATGCATCCTCGTGCTGGGCACGAGGGTGGACCTCTCATTTTGAGAGAAACCAATGTACAACCACAGAGGGGTGTGAAGGCCTCTGGTGGTATGCATGTGGTCCCTGCTGGCGGTCCAGGTGTTGGGCATGAGCAGGGTGACTCAGGCTCTGAGTCAGAACAGGATGGAAGTCAGCATGGTGATGCTGGACAACCTGACAGCACAGTCCTGACTGTGCCAGGGACTGCTTCCTCTGTGTACCAGGAGTTGGGTGCCCGAATCCACAACATGTTTGGGCATGCCACTTCTCTGTCAAACAACTTTGCCTTCCGTATGGGCAGGGCACCCCTTCTTAAGGCGTGTCAGCAAGCTGCCTCACGGTGTAAGTGCCAGTTGTCCTCCAACAAGCCCAGGAAATCACATGCCAAAGCTCTACCTCAGAGCATTGGTGATCTGCAGTGTGATATCCAACACATCAGGGGCATGCAACTGTTGGTGTGCGTGGACAGGTACACGAAATACAAGGTGCTAGAGCATTTACCTTCTATGAAGAACAGGTACTTGCTGGCTGCCCTGCAGAATGTAAGAGCCAAGTTTCCTACCACAAGGATCCAGGTGGACATGCAGTTTCAGCATCTCAAGGGTGATCCTACCCTTCCTGAGTTGCTGGTTACACCTAGGGAGGCTCATGGGCAGCAGGGTGCTATCGAGAGGGCAATCCAGGAGGTCAAGAAATTGATCATCTCTGAAGACTGGGTACCCTTGTCTGCACCTGCACTTGTCAGGAGTGCATGGCTGAGGAACGTGGAGCAGCAGCTGAACAGCAGGGTTAACTTCTACTATGATGGAGTTGCTGTCAGCCCAATGGGTCTATATCATGGCCTGTGCCCACCACATGTGCTGGAGGGCTGGAAACATGCTGCACATGTCACCTTTGCCAAGCTGAGGGAGAAGGACCGGGGTTGGAAGATGCTGGAGCCACAAGTGGGTCAGAAGGTCCTAGCTTGGAAGGAACCTAGCCTTTATGGCAAACGTGGTAGCTGGAGTCCTGGGGTGGTTACCCAGGTTGATGAAGCTAGCCACGCATGCTTGGTCAGCATGGAGGACGAACCAAAGCATGTGCACCGGCTGAGTTGGTCATATGTCAAGCCTAACCTGATGAATGAGGGCAGTCAGGCACAAGGCTCACAGGATCTGCAGGATTTTCAGGTCCCAAGTGACATCACTGACGCAACGACCACATCTGTTGCAGGGGAATCTGTCAGCCCTGGCCAGGTTGCAGAGGTACTTGTTGAACAGGCTGCAAGGTCAACAGCTGGGGAGTCAACTGTCAAGCCCAAGGCACTAACCAAGCCCAGGGGGACAAGTTTGGCTGGATTGATTGGGGCTCTACAAAGAGCCAAGAAGCAGCCCAAGGTAGCCAAGCTCAGGTGGCATGGCAATCTGGGGCTGGACACTGCCTTAGAGGTAGACACTAATTCTCAGGTTTCCATCATTGGGACCAGGGCTGCAGCAGGGTACAGCATGTCTGAACCCAGCTATCAGTTTGTGTCTGACTTCAGTGGCGGGGTACACGTGAAGGTACTGGGTGAGGTATTCATTCCTATCCTTGGACAGGACACTGCTTTTTGTGTCTTGGAGGGCTATCAAGGACCTGCTCTTCTGGGGCAGAATTTCCTATGCCAGGATGGGGTAGTGATCACGTCCTCTCTCCTGACTAAGGAAGGGGCTGGTCAGGTCCCACTGATTAATTTCAGGACCACTCACCTATCACGTGCAGTAACCAGGACGGTTAAGCGTGTGCAAGTGTGCCAGGGGCAGGAGCCCTTGGTTGATGACCTCATACTGCCAGCTGCTAGTCATCCAAGCAGTTTGGGCATTGGTCCTCACTCACTTGCTGGACACAGCCCTATCAACTACCAAGGCCTGGTGAAGCTCATGTCCTCTCCCATCATGTGTCCCCAGGTCACACTGGGTCTGATTAAATCTGGGGAGGACTGGATCTCCAAGAAATGCGTGGAACCTGTCAATGACCTGCCTCCTGCACGACGTCTGCTCAAGCTCAAGTTTGTCATCAAGATGAAGGAGGTGGACGGGGTCAAGGTACCACATGTCAGGCCAGTGCTGAATGAGTTCAAGGGTACTGGTGAGTGCACTGCTGAGGAGTTGTATACCCCTGGCATGTTGCATGACACTTGGAGGCTGCTGCTGTGTGTATTTCTAGGCCTTCTCAACAAGGGCTATGGCTCAGTGGTGGTAGACTTCAAGAGGGCATTTCTGGAAGGGGACGCAGATGTGGCACAGGAAAAGTGGGAGGGCAAGACGCCTTTCTATGTTAGGGTGCCTGCTGTATGGAAAAGGGACATCCACACAGTGTTCCTTAAAATCCTCAAGGGCCTGGAGGGCCTGAGGTCAAGTCCAATAATCTGGAGGGAGACTTTAAACCGTTTCCTGAAGGAGCATTGCAACTTGAAGGTCTCTCCTGTAGACCCCTGTCTGTTTCTGGGGCAATGGGAAGGCTTACCAGTGTATGCTTCGCTGCACGGGGATGACCTACATCTGATAGCTCCCACGTCGTGGCTTAAGGAGCTGATCTCCATCATTAAGTCCAAGTTTCCTCTGGGTAGGGAGCAATGGCAGGTGGAGAATGAGCCTCTGCTGTTTGTGGGCATGGAGGCCACACTGGTGAAGAAGAGGGGGAGTGGCGTATGCTGCTGGTGGGGGGCAATGATTATCAAAAGACCCTCATTAGCAAGCTTCCTCCAACCATCACACAGGCACTGTGTCCTATGGTGAGGGGCATGGTTGCTTGGGTGGCAGGCATTTCCAGGCCAGACCTTATGGTCATAGCCAGGTTGCCTGATGACATGCTGACAGAGCTAGGGTCTGCCAAGGTGGCTGATCAGGTCAGGGCTTCGTCTGGCATTCTGTTGTCTGCAGTGGATTTATCACAACCCATTTGCATGGAGCTGTATGTGGATAGCTCAATGGACAGCAGGCAGGTCTCCAAGGTCAGGGGCAGGGCTGCAGGGCTCTTTGTGCTCAGACAGGAAGGCCTGGGGAGTTTGGTGAGCTGGTTTAGTCGCCTGCACAAACGGGTGGCTGTCAGCAGTGATGTGGCAGAATGCAGGGCTATTTGTGAAGGCATTCACACAAGCCTTTATCTGAAGGAGTTGCTTCATCAGATGACTTCTAACACTCCTTGGCCACTTCAGGTCACCACTCTTCTAAAAACAGACTCCATGGGGATGGTGCAGTTTGTGCACAGGCAGATGGCCAGAAGTAGGGACTTGGATTATCTCCTTCTTAAAGAGTTGTCCTCCTTGGCCAATATTGAGCATATCCCTGGGGTTGACAATCCTGCTGATGCTTTGACCAAGCTAGTGCAGAAGGCAGCAGTGCAATACAAGGTTCTTCAGTCTCTGATGGACCCATCTCAGCAAGCTGCCTAAGCTGGTGCCTGGTTATAGAGTTGAACGCCCTTCACCGCTGGCTAGCACGCCGGCGATGGAGACGGGATTTTTGTTGTTTGGGGAACCGATTGTGGGAGGCTGAGCCCGCAGCCGCCACTGATTGCTATTGAACCCTTGCTGCTGGCCAGGCCGCAAGGAGCTCAGCGGCGCGGCGCTAACCGATAAGGCATGCTCGAGCCTCTAACCCGAGACTACCGGTAGGCTACCCGATAGTGCATGCTCGAGCCTCTAACCCGAGACTACCGGCACTCAGCGGATCTGTGCTACCGAGGGTGACGGTTCTCTGACCGTCCCGGCGCGCACTGGCTTCCGTACCTTGCTTAGGCACCGACTAGCATCTAGACACCAATCTTTGATGCCCACCTGACTAGGCGCCCAGGCCGGCGACTACCGGCCAACGGATAGATGCCACTCGGGAGCACAACTCCCATACTTTCTTTTTAAATAATTATCATAAATTATTTAAAGCGAGGGGCAATAGGGTAGCACTGACCCTACGTACGTTCAAGTAGAGAAACACGTAACGGCACACTGACCGTCCCCAAATCCTAAACCCCAAGGAGGGTGCCCTACGCTGGGATCTGAGCACGCTCGCAGACGACCTTCTCCTTGGGGACGCCACCCTGCTGCTGTTGCTGCCTGCCAGCGCCGCCCTCCTGTCGAGGCTGCTTGCCCTGACCGCCTCCCGGCCCGCGTTTGCTGGACGCGTTCTGGTTGTGCCGACCACCGCGAGCTCGGCGTTTGCCACCCAACATTCGCACCACGTTGTCGGCCACCGTCGTGGACAGCTGGGTAACAAGAGTGGTCAATTCCGACAGAGAAGCTGCTGGCGGGGTCGAGGCAGGAACAGGGTTTACCTGAGCAACTGTCGGCAGCTTGTTGTTACGCCTGGGGCCGCCCCGGTCCTTGAACATCTCTCGGAGGTGCGCCATGGCTGCGTTGAACCGTTTCTGGTCGTCCGGGGTGCCCACTACCACGGAAGAAGCTAGCGCAATTTTCATGCCGAGACCGGCCTTGACATTGGCACGGCTCTCTGGCGTCAGCCCCAGCGCATCCAGAACTGCGCTGAGTAAATATTCGCTACTCATGTGCTTCAAGACACCCTTGCTCCGGACCTGGGCCGCGAATCTGGCCATGTCCGAGCTGAGGTAATTCGGGTCAAGCGACAGGTTGCGCACCAGCGCCTGCCCCTCCTTTTCCTCGTCAGGAAAGCTTGAGGTGTCGAGCACCTCTTGCAGGGCCTTCACTGTGTCGGGCCAGGTCCACGCCTCTTTGCTGGCGTTGATAATGACCCCTCGCACGTCCGCATTACCCGTAGCCTCGTTGCATACCTCTGACCGGCGCAGCTTGGTGAGGAAAACTGCGTCGGACAGTTCGTTGTAGTCCTGCCGGAGCTCGCCCAGGCTGTTAATAAACTCCTCCACGGCGGACGGCGTCAGAAAGTCTGGCAGCTTACTTGGCAGCTCTTCTTTCTTGAAAACTTTCCGGGCAGTTGTGTTGCGCGCCGGCCCTTTAGGACGGACGCAACAATGGAATAAATTATATACTTTGGCTTGTTGTCATAGTCCGTAGGACTTTGGGACTTATTTCGGGACTTAATTTGGGAATCGTCCCTTAGTCAGGACTTTTGTATGGAACTATGATAGTTTGTGTGATTCGGGCCAGTTATTTTGGGCCTAGGGTGTTGTATGCGATCTTCTAGGGGCCGGTGCAGTCGCGCCGCGCTGCGTACTTTATAGCTGGTTGAGATATTGTACTCAGGCGTGGATTCTGTAGGCAAGGGTCGATGTCGACCCGAGATCTTGTGTGGACTGCATGCTTTGGAAGGTCGGCGCCATGTCGGCGCCCCTTGCCAGCGTAGTGGCAGACCTAGGTGAAATTGGTCCGAGGACGAGAGTCTCGTCCTCTTGGTTTGATGAATGATAAGTGCGATGACGCCTACACATTAAACCTGGGGCAACTATCCATTTGTAATTGGTCTTGCTAGCCATTATAAGTGTGTATCAATTAGCTTGGCGTCAAGCCGCGATGCCAGATATCTCACGACCCCAGTCGTGACGCGCAATCTGCATTAGGCTACCTTGATTATTCCTAATTCCGGCATGGAGGATCTTTCGCTACGTCACTCAGGCTAGGGACCTGGGTTGGCACGTAACACTGGTTATCGGAGGTAAAATGTGCTGGAGAGGTTAGCTAACTCTCGCGGAGAGAGCTAGTGTAGCCAGTTAGGATAGCAAGGCGGTGCTTAGTGTAGATAGAGGTTCCGGTATTCAACGATTACTGACTGGTCGGCGGCAGCCCGTAAAGGGATTCAACGACGACCTCGGCAGCGAGCGGCAGTCCGGGATACTCGGCGGGGCTAGCAAAAGCCCTGTGGTGAGGTGCCATAGGCAGTAGCGGCCATTACCCCTGTTTTCAACGACTTCTAGTGGTGGTAGAGCTCCGGCTCCCAGGTGGTTGAGCTCCGGCTCCCAACGACACTCGACGGCGTCCAGCCCAGGGGTTTTCATCGACATTGGTTATGGTACGTCCCCTAGTTTAGTGCTCTTTACTTAAACGCTTGCTTTCTTCCCGGGACTGCACGCGTAGAGGGGGTTTATGTTTAATGTTGTGCTCTCTATAGGCGTTTTCATGTTGTTTGAGAGATGTGGGGGCCGCGGAGGCACCCATCGTTGTGTGACCTGCAACGGGTCTTGGGGTAGGTACCGTCGGGCTGTGGCCGATTATGTTTGACGGTGCTTACCTCTGTGAGCCCCGCGGAGGGGACCAGTGTACTGTGCCCTTGTTCGCGTAGAGCTTGGGCGTGTGTTGTGTTAGAGTCCGTCCTCCTCCCTCGTTGCGTTTATCACTGCACTTAGAGGTATCCTTGGGGATCCCTTTTCCTTTCTGTCTTGCAAGCTTCTGCCAGCCCTTTTCTTCTTCTCGCCAGCGTATGATAGACTACTATACAATATGTCTTTGAAAGGGAAGCGAAGGATAAATAAGGGTGGACAGTCTGGATTTCCCTACTATGCAGTAGCCCATGACGGGGGTGAGGGTAGACCAGCCATATTTTATAGTTGGAAGACGTGTGAAGAGCATATCAAAGATAAGATAATGTCTAGGGACTCTAATGCTAGATGGAAGGGGTTTGATAACATCATAGATGCAGATAGGTTTGTTAGGGAGCATATGCCATTGCCAGAGGGTCTGCACACCACTCGTGAATGCTCTAAGCCACCCACGCATAGCAAGGGAGACAGCAGTCAGGAGGTGGGGACCGCAGTTACAGTTACCTTCTCCCAGCTGACCATTGGCTCTAGCAGACAATAGAGGGGATTACTACTAGGGAATAGTACTAGGTCCTATATAAATAGATCTATAGTACGTGGTTGCTCTCTCTCTCTCCTTCTCTCTCTCTCTCTTTCTGGGGAGGTGTTGCCTGCAGTGTAAGGTACCGGTACGAGCACCATGCCGACGCCGCGTAGACGCCGGCACCAAACACGGAATGCCAGAGAGACAGATGACGGGAACAGAGCAAGAGAAACAGAGGATAGAGATATAGAACCGGTAGACAACCACGAGCAAGGTGTAGAGGTGCTAGAGGTGCCACCGCACGTCCAAGTAGGGACAAATAGAGGTGAGGACATGGAGAGACCTGCGGAAGGCTCACCACGGTCCAGCTTAGAAGACACCAGAGGGTACCAGGATCCTAGAGATTCATCAGATGATGACAGTCGAGACTCCAGGATGGAACAAGGGGGAGACGGGCGCAGCCAGGAGATACTCCAGGGGGGTTTCCAGCAGCGGCAGCAGCAGCAGCAGCAGCAACAGCAGCAGCAGCAGCAGCAGCAGCAGCAGCAGCAGCAGCAGCAGCAGCGGCGGCAGCAGCAGCAGCAACGACAGCAGCAGCAGCACCCGCAGCAGCAGCAGCAGATACCGCAGCAGCAACAACCCCGGACGAGGTCACAACGGCTGCCACGGTACCCTGAGCAGCCCGGGTACGAGAATGAAGACACGCTGCACTACAGTTATCGGCAGCCAGTCACGGAGCGACCATCGCATCCCTGGGCAGGGCGGGGTCGCCCCCTGGGACCGCCGCCGGCCCCAGCACCTCGGGGCAGACGTAGAGTGTCTTTCGGCAGCACTTCCCTGTTACCCACGGTGTTGTGGAACTCGGATGATGACGGGGAGGACACCGGGGCAGATGGCGAGTTCGATGATTTGGAGGGGGCCGTGGCGGATATTGAGGGACCAGGGGCGCAGGGCCCGTCCTTTGGAGCTCATAGGCCCCGGGTTCGGCTAGGGGATGACAGAATCGCTACCGCACACGACGAGGAGACTCAGACACCCGTCCAGCGACCCGCCCCCCAGCCGCCGCGTCCTAGGACACATGACAGCAGCATCGTCCACTCGCCTGCGGTCGTCAGCAACCTGAATTTCAGCAGGGTGGCCCTGGATGACCCGGGGTACGAACACCCATCGTCTGTACAGGTGCGGCGAACGCACGGCACGCCGGCCAGCTCCGGATCTCTCCCCCGGTCGCAGCCCCCAGCCTTCGGCTCCATTGCCTATCGTGAGGTCGGTGGACCCAAGCCTAATACGGTGAAGGCCCCACCGATGCCTACCTTCAAGAATGTTCCCAAGCTGCACGCGGACATGAAACCGCGGGAGATTGACGAATGGGGGCGCATGTGGCAACAGCAGTATACCGTCTGGTGTAACCACCACAGTTGGGAACTGGCCACCTGCGACCTCATCCCGCATGTTGTCAACACCTGCATGGACCCCTCGGTGGTGAGCATCCTGAATTGTGAGAGCATCGCATCCCAGTCCTACCCGCAAACCGTGGAGGAGCTGATGGACCGGGTGCGCCGCAAGCTGATACCCCCAGACGCAGAGCTCCACGAGCGGATCGCTTTCGGCAAGCTGCGCCAGGGGACCACCCCATATCGCGAGTTTCTGTCCAAGTTTGAGGCCAGCGCCGCTTATCTAACGGACATGACCTGGTACGAGTACAAGATCAGATTCATCGAGGCGCTCAGCCCCGAGCTACAGGACGAGGTATTCAAACACTACGCTGAGGTCCCCTGGAAGGAGTGGGACATCCTGAATATCCAGAGATACCTTCTGCAGGTGGCCGACGTGGTGACTCGCGGGCGCGCACCCTCGGTGCGCCGTTTCTTCAGGCCAACTCCCCCGCGGCGGGTGAACCAGCTGTACTCCACTGAGCCCGCCGGCGAGGAGGAGGAAGGCTATATCGACGACCCCGACGACGGCTATGCTGATCAGGGTATCAACGCCATCGACGCCAGCAAGGCGCGTTGCTTCATGTGCAGTGAGGTGGGACACCTCAAGCGCGACTGCCCCAAGCTCAGAGGCAAGCACACCGGTCGCGGCGCAGGGGAGATTGAGCCCAGCGTTCGTTTCTCCGGCCCAGCGTTCGGCAGCCGCCCCGACTCCTCCGGTCCCCGGGACAGACCCCGCAATGCGGGCGAGCGGGCGGCTCGCCTGCAGCATGCTAGACAATCCCCGACCCAGTACCAGCAGCCGCGACCGCCCGCGACCAACTCTACCAAGGGTGTGTTGCGCGCGGTTAATGAGATCGAGGCTCGGCGGCAATCCTTCTCTTCCGGTCAGGCGCAAGCAGTGGCTGGGTACGAGTATGAGGATGAGGAGGAGGCTGACGAGGAGGAGGAGGGGGGGGAAGAGGGCGGGCGGTCGGGCGAGGCGGCCTCCCGTCCCACCGCTCCTCGGGAGTAGTAGCCTTACCCGTGGGGTTGGGCCCGGGTGGTTTTACCGGATTAGGATACATTTTTTTGTCTAGGATACATTTGATGCAGTGTGCAGTTTTCAGATGTGTTTGTGGGGGTTGATTGCGCCTAGCATGCATTTTATTGAAGCAATGAGTTTCCCAAGATATACATTATATAAACTAAGACAATTGACCCATTAACGCAATGAGACAACATCAATGAGACAACATATGCCAATTGAAGGCTGCCCGCAACTTTATTCCAAGCTCATTATTATATGATTCCAAGACCATAACTCTTCCAAGACCGTACATCTTCAAGATATAGCACTACAGACACCCACGCGGCTTCCGCGGTCATCACGCTCCTCCTCCAAGACAACTCAACCTTACAGGACGCTGGGCCATCATACGTCCGGAATAATTGTGTCACTTATTACATAACCAAACTTTTTGAGGGATCGCCACGGTTGCATGGTTTCAACACATGCGCCCTGCACTCATGTGCATCAAAGGTGTTGCGTAGTGCCAACTCAGTGTCAAAGAACTGATTCAATAATATTTCCCGTATGGCCATGAAGGCCCACATGAGTTAAACATGGCCGAGAGTGATTGCATCATCCTTCTTGGCGACATCGGTCTTGACGACGTCGATGGGGAAGACGGCAGCACCTGCATGTGAACAAAAGAATCCATGAACTGTGGCATCCAAAGGCAACAACATATTAGCATCCCATTGAACACGCAGCCACGCTGACCCGGCCATCCAGCCGCCCACGCAGCCACAGAGCCAGCCAGCCACGCAGTGACGCACCCACCCAGCCACACATCCACGCATCCACGCACCCGGCACCCCCCCCCCCCCCAGCCAGCCACGCAGCCACGCAGCCACGCAGCCACGCAGCAGCGCAGCCACGCAGCCACACAGCCACGCACCCTCCTTTCCAGCCACGCAGCCACGCAGCCACGCAGCCACGCAGCCACGCAGCCACGCAGCCACGCAGCCACGCAGCCACGCAGCCACGCAGCCACGCAGCCACGCAGCCACGCAGCCACGCAGCCACGCAGCAGCGCAGCTACGCAGCCACACAGCCACGCACCCTCCTTTCCAGCCAAGCAGCCACGCAGCCACGCAGCCACGCAGCAGCGCAGCCACGCAGCCACACAGCCACGCACCCTCCTTTCCAGCCACGCAGCCACGCAGCCACGCAGCAGCGCAGCCACGCAGCCACACAGCCACGCACCCTCCTTTCCAGCCAAGCAGCCACGCAGCCACGCAGCCACACAGCCACGCAGCCACGCAGCCACGCAGCAGCGCAGCCACGCAGCCACACAGCCACGCAGCCACGCAGCCACGCAGCAGCGCAGCCACGCAGCCACGCAGCCACGCAGCCACGCAGCAGCGCAGCCACGCAGCAGCGCAGCCACGCAGCCACACAGCCACGCACCCTCCTTTCCAGCCACGCAGCCACGCAGCCACGCAGCCACGCAGCCACGCAGCCACGCAGCCACGCAGCCACGCAGCAGCGCAGCCACGCAGCCACACAGCCACGCACCCTCCTTTCCAGCCAAGCAGCCACGCAGCCACGCAGCCACGCAGCCACGCAGCCACGCAGCAGCGCAGCCACGCAGCCACACAGCCACGCAGCCACGCAGCCACGCAGCCACGCAGCCACGCAGCCACGCAGCCACGCAGCCATGCAGCCACGCAGCCACGCAGCAGCGCAGCCACGCAGCCACACAGCCACGCACCCTCCTTTCCAGCCACGCAGCCACGCAGCCACGCAGCCACGCAGCCACGCAGCCACGCAGCAGCGCAGCCACGCAGCCACACAGCCACGCACCCTCCTTTCCAGCCAAGCAGCCACGCAGCCACGCAGCCACGCAGCAGCGCAGCCACGCAGCCACACAGCCACGCACCCTCCTTTCCAGCCAAGCAGCCACGCAGCCACGCAGCCACGCAGCCACGCAGCCACGCAGCCACGCAGCCACGCAGCCACGCAGCCACGCAGCCACGCAGCCACGCAGCAGCGCAGCCACGCAGCCACGCAGCAGCGCAGCCACGCAGCCACACAGCCACGCACCCTCCTTTCCAGCCAAGCAGCCACGCAGCCACGCAGCAGCGCAGCCACGCAGCCACACAGCCACGCACCCTCCTTTCCAGCCAAGCAGCCACGCAGTCACACAGTCAAATCCCCCCTACACCCCCCCCCCACACACACCCCCCCCACCCACTCAACACTACACGAATGACTCACAAAGAACTGCTGCACCACCGATGATCCCTGCGGGAACTGCTCTGCTGCCGACGGTCCCTGCGAAAACTGCTGCAGTGCCGACAATGCCTGTGGAAACTGCGACATTGCCGACGCTGCCTGCGGGAACTGAAGCGCTGCTGCTGCTGCTGCTGCTGCTGCTGCTGCTGCTGCTGCTGCTGCTGCTGCTGCTGCTGCTGCTGCTGCTGCAGTTGTTGCTGCAGTTGCTGCTGCAGTTGCTGCTGCAGTTGCTGCTGCTGCTGCTGCTGCTGCTGCTGCTGCTCCAGCTGGACCACTTGTTTCTGCACCTCTTGACGCAGCTGCAAACCAAGCTCTTCAACCTTCTTGCTTTGGTTCTCCATAGCTCGTTGCATCTCTCTCATCGTCTGTTCCACGCCCACCAGTACGGGGGTCGGCGGCGGCAGCGGCTGGGTACGCTCTGGCTGGGTGCGCTCTGGCTGCCGTGCAGGACCTTGCCACATCGGCCGGCGCATTGGTGGTTTGCACCGGCCAAAAAATCTACTTTCATGGCACCAGATTTCTTTCCTAGCACCCATTTCCTACAATCGTCCCCGGCATAACACAAATCAATCAATTCGTCCATGTCATCGCTTCGGCTATCAGCATCGGGCATAGTTCCCGTGGCTAGTGCCCATCATTCTTTCCACCTTGAGCGGGGCGAAGTCACGAATTCAAGCGCGAAGTGCATTTGAATCAAGCGGGAACTGGGTGACACTCCTTGAAGACGTGCAGCTCCAAGGCATGCAAATGATGCAATGTATGAAAGATACGATACGCAAAGTTCAGGTGTTCAGGTGAAGCCGTGAAGACGTGGTGAAGACAGGTGAAGACGCGGTGAAGACGTGAAGACGTGAAGACGTGAAGACGTGAAGACGTGAAGACACGATACGGCAAGTTCAGGTGAAGTTCAGGTGTTCAGGTGAAGCCGTGAAGACGTGAAGACGTGAAGCCGTGAAGACGTGGTGAAGACAGGTGAAGACGCGGTGAAGACGTGAAGACGTGAAGACGTGAAGACGTGAAGACGTGAAGACACGATACGGCAAGTTCAGGTGAAGTTCAGGTGTTCAGGTGAAGCCGTGAAGACGTGAAGACGCGAAGACGTGAAGACGTGGTGAAGACAGGTGAAGACGCGGTGAAGACGTGAAGACGTGAAGACGTGAAGACGTGAAGACGTGAAGACACGATACGGCAAGTTCAGGTGAAGTTCAGGTGTTCAGGTGAAGCCGTGAAGCCGTGAAGACGTGAAGCCGTGAAGACGTGGTGAAGACAGGTGAAGACGCGGTGAAGACGTGAAGACGTGAAGACGTGAAGACGTGAAGACGTGAAGACACGATACGGCAAGTTCAGGTGAAGTTCAGGTGTTCAGGTGAAGCCGTGAAGCCGTGAAGCCGTGAAGCCGTGAAGACGTGGTGAAGACAGGTGAAGACGCGGTGAAGACGTGAAGACGTGAAGACGTGAAGACGTGAAGACGTGAAGACACGATACGGCAAGTTCAGGTGAAGTTCAGGTGTTCAGGTGAAGCCGTGAAGACGTGAAGACGTGAAGCCGTGAAGACGTGGTGAAGACAGGTGAAGACGCGGTGAAGACGTGAAGACGTGAAGACGTGCATGCAAGGTATCAAAGATACGATACGCCGCAAGTTCAGGTGAAGTCGTGAAGACGTGAAGACGTGAAGACGTGAAGACGTGAAGACGTGAAGACGTGAAGACGTGAAGACCAGGACTGTCACGTGAAGACTGGGACGTGAAGGCAAGTTGCAGCACTCGGCCGCTGCAGTCGCACGCAGGTAGAAACGAGTATTGCTGCTTGAATCTGTCAAGACCCCATCGAATGTAAAACAGGTTTTTCGTAAAGAAATCCGATCGTGGGCGGGCTTTACATATTGCTTCTGTCCAAGCACTACCGGATGTAAAACAGTATACTTCTTGAAGAAATAAGTTGGGGCTTTGTTGGGCGTCACATTTGACCGGTGGGCGGAGTTTCCTGCTTCTGTGAAGGCGCCATGGAATGTAGATCAGTAGATTTTCTAAAGAAATCTGAGTTGTGGGCGGGGCCTTTATTGCTTGTGTCCATCCACCACCGGATGTAGAACAGTAGACTTATTGAAGGTGAATCACGATACAACAGCTGTAGTTGACAACATCATGACCGGCACATCTTTCCCCCACCGCTGCTCAACCCGGTCCCCCCCAAACTCCTCCACACTTGCCCACCTTTCCACCCTCCTCCACGGCCCGTTGTGTTTGCAGGCGTTGGCACAAAGGGAGGAGGCCGTGCGAGCCGGGAAACTCACGGTATGGTTTGATTTCTAGTTTTGTATTAGGACCCTAGGGTAGCTATGTTATATAGGCATGTCTGACAGCATAGCTCACCATTTCATTACCATGGGATGCTGAGCATACCATTTCCAGAGAGGTAAGTCAGTCACTCTTCGCAGTTGACAAGTCAGAGAAAGCAATCAAGTGCAGCGTTCACAACTCTTGCCGCTCGTAACCTTTTGTCTGCCCGGTTTGGCAGCTCCCTGTCTTTGCTTTCTCTCGTATTTCTTTCTTTTGTCTCTTTTCTACATCTTTCTTTGCTAATTCTTGAATATATGATGCTATTGTAGCATCCTTCTAGCGCGGATCGCTCTTAATATCCTTCTCGCGCACGTTTCCTCGCTTTTTCTCATGTAAGAGCGTCTTCCCTGCCCATGCAGCGTGTACCTGGTGTGTGTGGCTCTGCCTTGCCAATCACAACTGACCGACATGCTGGTCAGGCACTGCAGGTCGTTGCCCTTGCGTGTGTGAACCTGCTGTTTTGGCTGTTCCCATGGCCGCTGCGTGTGTCCGTGAATGATACCATGGGAGGGAGACTTCTCCCATGGGTCCCCTTCGCTGACACTCGTGATGTAGGTTCGCGTCGACTTGTTTCTCTCACTGTGCCCATATTGGCCTCGCACGGCTTTGTCTCTCATTCCTTGTTTGCATGCGGCGGCGTGTAGACCATCATCTTCATCCGAGACCGCAACAGCAAGGGCCAGGAGGTGAGTAATTGCTGAGGGCATGGCTCCTATCCCCTGATGAGTCTAGCGCCATGTACCACCCTCTATGCCTGCATATAGGTGACGCATTGAAAATGCAAGCATCTTACTAGAAGTAGCACGGGCCTCCGAGGTGAGATTTTGCGCAGGCCTCATGATCCCAATGGACCTGCGAAGCGCATGGCGCGCATGGGCGGCCGGCCGGCGCAGCTGGCATGCGGCGGGGCGGGGCTGTCGACGGGCGGCGGGGCAGGGCCGTCGGCGCGCGGGGGGCCAGCGGCGCTGCCGGTGCGCGCGGGCGGCGGGCCGGCGCACCTGGCATGCGGCGGGGCAGGGCTGTCGACGGGCGGCGGGGCGGGGCAGTCGACGGGCGGCGGGGCAGGGCCAGCGGCGCTGCCGGCGCGCGTGGGCGGCGGGCCGGCGCAGCTGGCATGCGGCGGGGCGGGGCTGTCGACGGGCGGCGGGGCAGGGCTGTCGACGGGCGGCGGGGCAGGGCCGTCGGCGCGCGGGGGCCAGCGGCGCTGCCGGCGCGCGCGGGCGGCGGGCCGGCGCACCTGGCATGCGGTGGGTCGGGGCTGTCGACGGGCGGCGGGGCGGGGCAGTCGACGGGCGGCGGGGCAGGGCCGTCAGCGCGCGGGGGGCCAGCGGCGCTGCCGGCGCGCGTGGGCGGCGGGCCGGCGCAGCTGGCATGCGGCGGGGCGGGGCAGTCGACGGGCGGCGGGGCGGGGCAGCCGGTGCGCGGCGGGGCGGCGCCGTCGGCGGGCGGCGAGGTGGCGCAGCCAGCGCGCAGCGAGGTGGCAGCGGCGGCGCAGCCTGCATGCGGCGGGGCAGGGCTGTCGACGGGCGGCGGGGCGGGGCAGTCGACGGGCGGCGGGGCAGGGCCGTCGGCGCGCGGGGGCCAGCGGCGCTGCCGGCGCGCATGGGCGGCGGGCCGGCGCAGCTGGCATGCGGCGGGGCGGGGCTGTCAACGGGCGGCGGGGCAGGGCCGTCGGCGCGCGGGGGGCCAACGGCGCTGCCGGCGCGCGTGGGCGGCGGGCCGGCGCAGCTGGCATGCGGCGGGGCGGGGCAGCCTGTCGACGGGCTACGGGGCGGGGCAGCCGGCGCGCGGCGGGCCGGCGGCGCAGCCGGCGGGCAGCGGAGCGGCGGAGCGGCACAGCCGGTGCCTGAAAAACGCGGTCGCTCAATGAAGGTGCACCACGCCGTCTTCTTCCAGGTACAGGGCAACACAGAGACCTGGTTGTCCTACCGGACCACGGAGTCCCAAAAGACGCCGTGGCAGCCCGCGGGGACTCGACAGGAAGGCGCGCCACGGTGCGGGAAGGCGATGACACAGCCATACAGGTTTGATGCGGAGGGGCGGCCGCTGTTTGGCGTCCGACTTGTGGATCCAGACCGCATTCCGATGTTGCAGGACACCCCAGCCTTCGCACCATTGAACATGGAGTTTCTGGGGAAGGAGCTGGAGTCGATCAAAACAAGGGTCGAGAAGTTGCCCCATGGCATCTGGCAGTGGTACTTTCCGCCCGACACCATCAAGCCAAACAAGGCCTTTTTTCGCAAGTCAAGTCCCACATGCCCCTGAGGAGGTGCCTGAGGAGTGGCGCCCTTTGCCGTGGCCATCTCGCGCGGACATCTCCGCCCTGCGTGAGCACGATGCAGCGCCTGAACCACCACCGACGCAAGAAGAGCACTTCATGGCGTTGGTCGACGCAGAGGCGGTGCGCGTCACCCCGCTGGTAGACCGAGTTCGTCATGATGGCCACACACAGCAGGAATGGGCGGCAGAAGACAGGGCCATGGCAGCCAAGGTCGCTTACTTGAAGCGCATGCAAGGCGTTGAGAAAGGCTCCGCTGTTCTATACTGGCACCCTTCAGCTGGTATTCTCTGCAACTCGAAGCTCACGTGGACTCCAGTCCTCGTTGGCATCATCAAGGAGGTGGTTGCGAAGGAGGATGGCGGCCAACCTTCTATTGAGCTCTTTGTATACCGCGCTAAGCATTTGCATGACACGTGGCACCCGTGGAATACAGACATTGCGCAATGGCCCCATCCGCCAACCACTGCGGCGCACACGGTGATCATCACCGCCTCAGACCTCGTCTTGACACAAGTGGTGGGCAAGCGAGGTCAGCCGCCCCATGGAGTCTCCTTGGGTGCGAACAAAAAGCTCACCAAGGAGTGCCTAAAGGCGCTGAAGGAGGTGCCCTATGACGCGGAACACCCGGTCGTGAAGTGGCAAGATGCTGAATGCTCAAAGGGCATCGTCGGCATGGCGAAGGCATGCTGGGAAGGCGTAACGCTGCAGGTCAAGAGTGGCAGCCGCAACCTCGTAGGGCAAGTCGTGTGTCATTGGGCGTCGGAGCGTGTGACATCCGCGGACGGTCGCACCGAAAGCCGGGACGGCAGGTACCATGGTCGTGTCGCTGTTGTCGACACGCAAAACGACATGGTAGCCATGTACTGGGGTGCCCGTTGGGAGGAGGACGCGGTTTCTTGCGTGCCTCTCCACGAGCTGGAGGCACAGATCTGCGGGTGCCCCGGTGTGGTCGTCCCTGCGTTGCAAGCGCCGGATATCACCCTGGCCGAGGCTCGATTGCGCGAGATGGTTCCACCCAGCGACGTTGTGGCGGAGAACAACAACGCAGGCGCCTCCCGGCGTCGGAAGCGAGCGCTCATCCTTGCCGATGACGATGACGACGACGACGACTGCTGAAGCGCAAGCAGCGTTGTTGTCATTGAGCTGCTCATGTGCTGCTGCTGCTGCTGTGCTGCCATGCTACTGCTGCTGCATTGCTGCCGTGCTGCTGCTGTGCTATTGTGCTGATGTGTTGCTGCATTGCTGCCGTGCCGCTGATGTATTGCTGTCGTGCTGCTGTGTTGATGCACTGCTGCATTGCTGCCGTGCTGCTGAGCTAGTACTGCCTATTAGTGAATTTCCTATCAATGGACTATAGTCCACTGATAGGAAATTCAGGAATCGGCATACTAAGTTGCTGCTGCGCTGACTTGTGCTCCTGCTATGCGGCCGTGTTGATGTGCTACAGTTGTGCTGCTGCTGTGCTACGGTCATGCTGCTGCTGTGTTGCTGGGCTGATGTGTTGTTGCATTGATGTAGTGGCTATTGTTCCGCTACTACAATTTGCTACTGATGCCGCTGCTGGTGCTTTTTTGCATGTCAGTGCCCGCTATGTTCACACCACTGTTGCCGCGGTTGGTATCGCGTGATTTCCACCGGTTGTGCGTTGACATGTGTTACTCATGCATTTCCCCCTATATTTGGTAGCACGCGGTTTCGCGTTAGTTAGGTGCAGACAGCTGCATGTAGACAAACATCTTGTTTAAGTCGGTCAATTAACTGTTCTTGACGCATCATGGTCCAAGTCGACCGACCTGTAGGGACCAGTAGAGCAATTGTCTAGGAGAAAGAGCGTGATCGCTGCAGAAGCCGCGTGGCAGCCGTGGCTGTACCTGTAGTACGACCTGCATATATATGGATACTGTATTTGGATACTGGGTTGTTTATCAATTCTGGTTTTAATTTATTTAGTGTACCTGGTGTTGGCATGCCAACTCAGTGCTAAACTACTTTATGCACAATGATGCAACTTGATGCTATAGTGACGTGCCACGATGTAACTTTATTAACTTCACCATTAGTCATGGGGTCAATAGGATTGCTCATTATGCCATGTTAACATGAACCATGGGTTACGTAATAGTGAAAACAGTAATCATGATGCTCCACTTGAAGTCTCCAACATGGTCATGTTTGGAATTTTATTGATCATACTTACAATATATGAAAAGAGACAACAAACGTGGAAGCATGGCACGCCGAGGCCGATAATATATGTGTGAAATATGAAAAGAGACAACATCTTTGGCAAGCATGATCATATCATGCTTGCCAAACATATTAATGATATCGACCATGTCCAGAAACCATGTTTGCCAATGGTGCATTTAGGATACATTTGAAGCCGTGCAAATGTATCCTAATCCGGTAAAACCACCCCCCCGGGGTAGATGATAGGGTAGATAATAGTAGAGATGATAGGGTAGATGAGAGGGTAGAGAGATCAGACAGTAGCCCTGAAGTGGAGCCGAGTAGAATAGAGGTAGACGTCAATCATGTGGCTTCCGGCTCAGACGCGGCCTCCCAACCGGCGCGTGTGTCTCCCGGAGGTCCGCGGCATTTGTTTCTTTTCAGTGGGGGGTTACTTGTTCCTCCCACCGTCCTGGACCCGTATTTGAAAGAGAAAACGGTCATGGACGTGAAGTTTTTGGTCGACACCGGCGCCTCCACGTCTTTCATCAACGAGGCCCTGGTGCGCCGGCTGGGTCTGACCCCTCGCCCGCACACCACGGCCGTGCATGTGACCTATTCGGACGGTCGCCAACACCGGTCGCCCGGCTTAGCAGATATCAAGGGTGTGCTGCAAGGCACGCCGGTTGACTTGGCGGCGACTATCGCGCCGCTGGGAGCCGCAGACATCATCATCGGGCTAGACTGGTTGGACAAGCAGGATGTGGACATCAGTGTGCGCCGACGAGTAGTTTGGTTTCCGGATGGATCCTTTTGGTGTCCCGACAGCGAGTACAGGGCACAGGCCGCGGAGGTCCATAACATTACACACGAGCGCTCGGCGGACGGGCCTCGACCAGCGTCCCAGATCCTGATGAGCAGCAAGACGCTGGCACGCCAACTTCGGAAGGGGAAGGAATACACGATGTACCGCATCGACCTGGACAGCACTCAGGCCATGCTCAACGAGATCGGCGTCGGCTTCACCCCGGACGAGTTGGCGCGGTTCAACGCTGTCTTGGAGAAGCGCGCCACTCTCTTCGCGGACCGCACGCCCCAGTTCCCTCCCCATCGTTCGGTGCTACATCGCATCCAGGTCCAGGAGGGTTCCGGGCCTACCGCGTCCCCCATGTATCGCATGGGTCCGGTCGAGCTGGTGGAGCTCAAGAAGATCCTCATTTCGCTGCTCGATGCCGGGCTCATCGAGCCCAGCAACAGTCCCTTCTCCGCAGGCGTGCTGCTCGTCCCCAAGCCAGGGGGCAAGTGGCGGCTGGTGACCGACTACCGGAAGCTGAACGCCATCACGGTCAAGTCCAAGTATCCCCTGCCGAGGATCGACGACATCTTCAACCGCGTCCAAGGGGCTACATGCTTTACGGTCATTGACTGCGCGGACGGGTTCTGGCAGCTGCGCATCGCGCCCGAGGACTGCCACAAGACTGCGTTCGCCACGCCCTTCGGTCACTACCAGTTTCGGGTGGCAGCGATGGGCCTGTGTAATTCGCCCGCGTCCTTCCAGATGCTGATGAATGACATCCTTCGTCCGGTGATGGGCATGGCCCACCTGCCGCAGGTCTCCCGGGATCTGACGGACCCGCACAAGGGAGCGCGCCCACCATGGACCTACAAGCGCACGTGTGCGCTGGCGTACCTGGACGACATTCTGGTGTATTCCAAGACGTTCGAGGAGCACCTGGAGGATGTTGACGCGGTGCTACAGATCATGGAAGACGAGCACCTGTCGGCGCGGAAAGCCAAGGTGCGCGCCGGTCGCTGTGTGCCCTTCCTGGGCCACACCCTGTCTGCGGAAGGCATCGCGACCGACCCTGATAAGATCGAGTCCGTCCAGCAGTGGCCGGTTCCCACGGACGTGAAGGGGGTGCGCAGTTTTCTGGGGTTGGCTTCCTACTACCGACGGTTTATCCCGAGGTTCGCCACCATCGCTGCCCCGATCAACGCTCTTCTCAAGAAGGGTACTCCGTTCCTGTGGGCTGAGCAGTGCCAGCAGGCCTTTGAGGCTCTCAAGCGCCACCTCACCACAGCCCCTGTCCTCGTCCTGCCGGACCCGTCCCTTCCCTTCGTTGTGGCTACTGACGCCAGCAAGGTGGCCATCGGGGGCGTTCTCCTGCAGGATCAAGGCAAGGGTCTGCAGCCCATTGAATACATCTCACGTACGATGATTCCGGCGGAACGGAATTATCCAGTACACCAACAGGAACTCTTGGCGGTAGTTTACTGCTGCCACACGTGGCGTCACCATCTTCTGGGCGCACAGTTCGCGGTGGCCATTAGTGAGCAGGGGGATCTTGACCCCCACCGCCTGGTGATCCACACCGACCACCGGCCTCTCACCCACCTCCTGGTGCAGCCCAACCTGACGCCCCGTCAAGCGCGGTGGATGGAGTACTTGTCGCAATTCGCCCCGTTTAAGATCCAATACGTCAAGGGCGCGGACAACGTTGTGCCCGACGCCCTCTCGCGACGGGCTGACTATTGGTTCTACGAGGACATGGACGTGCTGCATACCACCTGCGTCCCAGTGGCCGCCCCGGGGACCGCCTACGGCGCGGAGCCACGGTCTCCTCGGGCCCGCCATCTTTTTCATCTCGGGCACACCACCATGGATGACTTGTCTCCCACCCTGGATGAGCCTTTCCGTCAGGGTTCCCACGAGGACGTGGAGACCCCCGGGGGAGGGGAGGGGTCGCACACGCGCGTGCCACTCAGTCATGTGGTGCCGCCCCAGGGAATTTTTCAGCTTCATCCGCTCGGCCCTCCCACAGTCTTTTCAGAGTTCGTCAACCAGGTGATGGCGGACGCAGAGGACTCGGCAGAGGATGTGTTCACGGTCACATCTGACCTAGAGACGATGATAAGTCGTTTCACTGTCACGGAAGAAGCGGCCCTCGAGGCCATCAGGGCACACCCGCAGCAGATGGGCGCTTTCCCGTGCAAGTTCCAGGAAGGGCGCCTGCTCGTGCGTGTCCAGTCGGATGAATGGCGGCTGTACGTCCCCGAGCTGTGTAGAGCAGCCTTGCTCCACGAGCTCCATGACTCCCTCCTAGGCGGTCACCAAGGAATACATCGCCTTCTCCCACGGGCCCGTAAGCATTTCTATTGGCCAGGGATGACGGAGTATATCAAGACGTACGTGCGCCAGTGCCCCTCGTGCCAGATCATGAAGTCCAGGAACACGGGCTCTCAAGCCGTCCCAAAGACGTTACCGGATCCGATGGGTCCGTGGGACTCCATCATGATGGATTTCATCGGTCCATTCAAGAAGACGAAGAGCGGCAACAGCATGGTCTTGGTGTTTGTGGACCGACTGACGCGTATGTGTCATCTGGCCCCCTGTCCTGCCGACCTCACGGCGGAAGGGTGTGCCAAGCTATACCTTACCCACGTGTTCCGGTTCCACGGGCTCAGCCGACAGTTCATCTCTGACCGCGACAAGCTCTTCACGGCCAAATTCTGGCAGGAGTTCTTCGAGCGGTTGGGCACCAAGGTGTCACTGGGCACGGCCTACCACAGCTCTTCGTCGCACATGGTGGAGCGGCTGAACCGTACGGTGCAAGAGACCATGCGCCACTACACCGATGCGGTGGGTAGCAATTGGGAGGAACTCCTAGGCTTGGAGGAATTTTCTCTGAATAATGCCCCCCAGGCCGCTCACGGATTCACTCCCTTTTTCCTCAACTCCGGCCGACATCCCCTCACGCCGCCCGATTTGCTCCTGAGTCCAGAACGTGGTGAGGATCAGATCAAACGGGATACCCTGCAAGGGGTCGAGCGGCTGCTGCAGCAGATGCACCAGGCGCATAACAGCGCCGTCCAGGGTTATCGCGCAGCGGCAGAGCGGTACATGGCCAGGATAGCAGGGAAGCGGGATGCTCGGACGCCACCCATCGAGGTGGGCGACTGGGTCCTGGTGGAGGGCCCGCAGATCGGACGTTTCGCTCACAAGGTGGAGAAGGAGCTGAAGACGAAGCTCCGTCCCATGTTCTTGGGCCCCTACAAGGTCCTCGACAAGTTCGACGAGGTCATGTTCCAGGTGGACATCCCCGTGTCATGGAACCTCACGTCCAACCGGTTCCATCGTGACCAGCTCAAGCTGTATCACCAGAACACCATCCAGGGCCGGGTAAATCCCCCAGCCCCGTTGGAGTTCAATCCGGACACGGGGGAACAAGAGGATGAGGTGGCGGAGATTGTGGGACACCGGGACGTCAAGCGAGGACGCGGAGTCCAACGACAATACCGCGTGCGATGGCGATTTGCACAGCATGAGTCAGAGGACTCCTGGCGCACCGCGACTGAGCTAGCCGGGTGCGCTCGTTTACTAGAGGCATACAAGAAGACGCACCACTTACGATAGAGGACTCCACACAATGCAGGAAGTGAGGTTGTGTGAGTCAGGTATCAAGGTGCACGTTGACTGATACCTCTGTTGTCGGGTGTTGCTTTTGCAGGGGGGCGCCGCGGAGGCGCATCCCAGAGACACGACTCCCAATGCCGCGGAGGCAGCGGATACCGACCTTCCTGATGCAGCAGACGGGGTCCAGGGCGAGGATGATTTAGTCGACCTGGAGATGCCAGATCCAGAGTCCCCCGAGCCGCCCAGTCAGCAGTTTGGGCCGGTACCTGCTCGTGGTCAGCCTCCGGCATCAGAGGCAAGGACGCAGCCAGCTCGCGGAGAGCCTGCGGTCCGAGGAGATATTTCAGGAGCTGGGGGGTCAGGAGGCGGGGCCCGCCGACCAGTGGCACCAGACGCACGCACCTTGCAGTTGGTGAAAGAGATGAACGAGGAGACCTTCAACCCTCGTATGTTTCTGCGTAACTACGGCAAGGAGGGTGAGACCCTACTCGAGCGGCGGCGGCGGCGTCATAATCGGATGCCGTCCGAACACCGGGCCGATTCTATTTTGTCCCGTGTCGCCCCCGGTCCGCTGTCGAAATTCCAGCTGCACATTCGGAAGAATGTGGGGTTCAAGGTAGAGACCAGCACCTCAGTGAGCAACGGCGTGGTAACCGGCACGGCTTGGGCTACCCATGAGAGGGCGTGTCCGTGTAACCAGTGCATCGCCACTGTCGAGGCTAGCCTGGCTTACCCGCGCCTGTTGCTACTCCTAGTCCCAGCGCCAGTGCGGGACCACCTTCGGAACTGGTTTCCCCGGTACCTCCCTTTGGAGGGGGCATTGCGGGGCGAGAAGTGCCTACGGGAGGGGCAGTACTCTCTCCGGATGGCCTTGGATCGCATCGTTGAGATGGACAACGCAGACCAAGACAGCGGGAGTGATGGCTATGATTCAGACTACCCTCCCCCACGTTCTCCCCCGCGCGACCCGCGTCGCCGGAACCCTCGTGACCCGCGTGACCCGTGTGATCCTCCTCCCTTGATTGGCGGACCAGGATACCGTCCCGCCGCACGTTATGACGCACCCCCGCCTGCGACTGGTTGGGGACGGCCATCAAGGCGGGAACACCGGTCTACTCAGGCGGTGGCGGGGAGGGGTGAGCGGAGCCGGCCAGCTACACGGCGCGAGCCAGAGCGACCTGTTCCCCGCCGTTCGCCCTCATCGCCCCCAGCCAGCCGTCGGAACGATCAGCAATGGAAGCGGACGTGGGATGCCGCGCGCGACCTTGAGCGGGAGGCAGCACGGCGACGACGGCAGGAGACGGTGGTGGCAACCCAGGAGCAGACAGCGCCGCAGCCTAGGGGCGAGCCCCCCGGCAAGACCTCGGGTGGGCCTCCGGATGCGGGCCAACCGGAACCAACCTTCATCGTTGAGTTGGAACCCCGCCCCGACCTGATGCGGGCCAACCGGAACCAACCTTCATCGTTGAGTTGGAACCCCGCCCCCGGCCTGGCCAAGCTGGTTCATCTCGTTCCGCGGAGGAACAACACGGCCCTACCAGAGACGAGGCGCCACTACGCGCCGCGCAGGGGCCCAGCGGGGCGGACGTGTTGGTGCCAGCGGCGTCCTCGGTACCCATTGAGACGCTCGTGGCAGCCATGCAGAATCAGCAAGAACTGCTTCAACGGTTGTTGGCTCAGCAGGGTCGCCAGCCAGATCAGTCGGCCGCCACGTCAGGGGGCAATGATGCAGCCTCCAGGGCTCCGGGGTCCTCGCAGGATGAGTGGTCAATGGGGGATTTCATACGGACGGTACCGGGCAGGGCGGTGAGGTACGGTGGACCGGGGCCCCGTACGGAAAAGCTGTGTGTGCTTTTCGAGGGACCTGTGTCTCTGCAGGCCCCTCCGGGCACGCATCTGCCCGATCCTCTGGTGTTTCATGCGGGCCCTTGGTGTGCGGTGGATCGAGGAGCCTATTGGGAACAAGTGGAGATAACCTTTTTCCCTCAGATCCCGCTGCCACTACCGCAACCCGCCGTCCCTCATCTTCCCCTTGTGGTGGGGCATACTGTGCGGTATGGTTCCGAAGATTGGTGGGATTGGCGATATCATGTGGATGGGGTGGGACACGTCGTGGCGCCTCCCAAGGTGGCCCCAACGGAAGGACGTGCCTTTCTGGACAGAACGGTACCTGACTTCGTGGGGGCTCACACAACAATCCACGATGAGCATGTGCGCACGGAGGTATTTATGATGGGGGTGAACTTCGTTAGCGCGCACCGCTGTGGGGTGGTGGATCGGTCAGCATTGACTCTCATCTTCACCCATCCCCAGTACCTCGCCGGGTTTCTGGCGATGTGGCCCACGGGTACATGGGTGGAGCTTTCCAGGGTGGGCCGGCAGAAGGTGTCCCCTTACCAGGTGGCTTTTGAGTGTGATCTGCGCTCGCACCCCGGGGATATGATCCGGCAAATTACTCCCCCGGGGCGTGAGGCCCTTATCGCGGCCCAGCGACAACGGCGCGCCAACAACGGCGGTCGTTAGAGATGATTGTAAGAGTTTTATGACGGATCGCGGAATGATCCTGTCATCCTGTTTCATGCTACTACGTCAGGGTTGGTCCTGTGTATCAACCTCTAGAGGAATTGGTATTACTAACCCGCGGGTGAACCGGGGTTGGGACATAGTACTCTTATAGTAGCGTAGCTTTACTTGTTTCCTTTCTGTCTTTTGTACGGTAGGGACTACCGACCCCCGTGGGGGGGAGGAGTGTTGCGCGCCGGCCCTTTAGGACGGACGCAACAATGGAATAAATTATATACTTTGGCTTGTTGTCATAGTCCGTAGGACTTTGGGACTTATTTCGGGACTTAATTTGGGAATCGTCCCTTAGTCAGGACTTTTGTATGGAACTATGATAGTTTGTGTGATTCGGGCCAGTTATTTTGGGCCTAGGGTGTTGTATGCGATCTTCTAGGGGCCGGTGCAGTCGCGCCGCGCTGCGTACTTTATAGCTGGTTGAGATATTGTACTCAGGCGTGGATTCTGTAGGCAAGGGTCGATGTCGACCCGAGATCTTGTGTGGACTGCATGCTTTGGAAGGTCGGCGCCATGTCGGCGCCCCTTGCCAGCGTAGTGGCAGACCTAGGTGAAATTGGTCCGAGGACGAGAGTCTCGTCCTCTTGGTTTGATGAATGATAAGTGCGATGACGCCTACACATTAAACCTGGGGCAACTATCCATTTGTAATTGGTCTTGCTAGCCATTATAAGTGTGTATCAATTAGCTTGGCGTCAAGCCGCGATGCCAGATATCTCACGACCCCAGTCGTGACGCGCAATCTGCATTAGGCTACCTTGATTATTCCTAATTCCGGCATGGAGGATCTTTCGCTACGTCACTCAGGCTAGGGACCTGGGTTGGCACGTAACAAGTTGGTGCTGACTGCTGCCCCGGAGCTGTGCTGACCGAGCCACCAGCTGGCTCAGTCGCCACGGTGGCTGCGCCACTCCCATCCGCCGGAGTTGATGCTTGCGTTCCCTGGTCCTGGGTTGCAGCTGGCGTTCGCTCCGCGCCACGCGCCATGAGCCCAGAAAAATGGTCAACGGTATAATGTTGACTGTTGTGAATACAAGTTGAACGCCCTTCACCGCTGGCTAGCACGCCGGCGATGGAGACGGGATTTTTGTTGTTTGGGGAACCGATTGTGGGAGGCTGAGCCCGCAGCCGCCACTGATTGCTATTGAACCCTTGCTGCTGGCCAGGCCGCAAGGAGCTCAGCGGCGCGGCGCTAACCGATAAGGCATGCTCGAGCCTCTAACCCGAGACTACCGGTAGGCTACCCGATAGTGCATGCTC
>RPFO01001107.1:12500-77500 GCA_009746045.1 Mesostigma viride | reverse complement strand
ACTGCAAACATTAACCAATTTCTGCTGCTGCTGTTGTTTTTGTTCGGTGGGGGGGGGGGGTGGGGGGGCTGTGTTATGGGTGGGGCTGCTGTGCTGTGATGAATTACGCCCCCTGCAGCTCTTCCTCCACTCCCAGGGCTTCATCAAGTCAGCGTCACAGCTCACAGGGTATGTTGGATTCTGCGGTTATAATAGAATATAGCACGCAGACATAGATGGGTGGCTTCGCTAAGCGCTAAGTGACCACTCAAGAGCATCCCATTCAGGTGCAGTCTACATTCATGGAAGCCTTGCAAAGCCGTAGTTCATAATAAACACATGGAGAGAATCTCCCTGAGAGAGAGAGTATGCAGTGCTTCTGCTAAGGGTTTTTGTCATTCGTCAACTTGTTGACTATTTGCCTTGGCACTTCGTCAATCCAATAAAAATTCCATGGCTGACTATTTGCCTCGGCAATTCGTCAAACTGGTTGACTATTTGCCTTGGCGCTTCGTCAACCCTGGGGGGGGGGGAGGAGAAAGCTTTATTTCTTCATAATTAATGTAAGGTCGCTCACGCCTCACACACGCATGTAATGCATGTGGATAAAACATAATATCACATAGTGGTTGTTGACAACTGCATAAACTACAGAATAATTCCTAGTATCGTTCACAGCTAGGCCTGAGTCAAGTGTGCACAGCACGAGGCCATTAAACAACCATCACATCCTCCTCGCTGCTATCAACAGGCACTACTGGCACAGTTTTGTCCGAGCTTGGCCCTGCACCCTGCGCCTTGCCACGCCTGTGCTGGTCCATCGCTTGCTTCTTGTAACGCATGAGGCTAGGCTTGCTCTTCAAAGAGCACGGGATGCACTGAATCGACTTCGTACCGCTGAGATCCGTGGTCGTTTGGGCCCATTCGTACTTTCCGTTTTCCCACCACTGCTCGCGCTTGGGCCGCACCTTGCTGTACTGCTTGTTGTACTCCTGTCTCTGCCTTTTCGCTGCTAGCTTTCCCTTGCCCTTCTTATTCCCTGGCTCAGAGCTGCCGTCATAATCGGCCTCGCTCCTTTCTGTCTTGGCCCCCTCCTCGCCAGATTCCTCCTCGCCAGATTCCTCCTCGACAGAGTTTGAGGTGCTGTCAGATGATGCTGACTGGCCGCCATCTTCCTCTTCCTGCGCATTAGACCCATCCTCTTCCTCACGCTCTACTCTCTTGCGTTTGTCGCGGCCCTGCCTGCCCTCCTTTTCATCTAAACTGCGGCCTAGGTCGACGATATTTTCCGTTGCTACAGTTTCTCCAGCTTGCTTCTTAAACTGAGCATCTAAGGTGCTAGTCTTGAAACCTGCCAAACCGTTTTTCTTTGACATTCTCTAGCTCATGCAACACTACCTAAACATCGCCTGCCGCCATTATCGAAACAATTTCGCATGCAATATTTTATCGCACATGTAGTCACCAGACGGCCTGAGGTCGGAGGGTAATTAATACCATGATTAATACCGGTAATAATTTTTTCATGCCCTGGCTTGCCCTGGTCGGCTCAAGTCCTGCCTTGCTCGTCTTCAGTTTTGGTACCCGAGCATTGTCCTGAACCGTACTGTCTTTACGAACCAACTCTAACTGCAGCGTACCTAGGATTCAGATGGTACGGGCTGACGGCCTGACGCCGCGCCGCTGGACCTCAGGTCTGGCCTGACTTAGGTGGTTGACGAATACCCTAAACATTTCGTCAAACCGGTTGGCGAACTGCGGAACATATTCGTCAATTGGTTGACGAATTGCCGAGTTGGTTGACGAATGTGGTTGACGAATTGCCCAAAATGGTTGACTATTTTACTACTGTTTTCAAAATTCGTCAACCGGTTGACGAAATAGTCCCGTTAGCAGAAGCACTGAGAGTATGGACGACCGGCAAATGATAGAAGGTACAAGGCCATCTTGGGATTTAGGACCGTGGGGACGGATGGGCCTGTAACATTTTGGTTTCTGGCCTTCGTTTGGATGGGATATACCATTATGCTTTCAGGAGCAAGGCGAATGTGAACAATGTACATTCCCTCCTTCATGCATGGTCAGCCTCCTCATCCACGCCCTCCCCTGCATGGGAAACCCGTACGTACGAACCCACCCCCCCCCACCCCCCCCCCCACCCCCCCCACCCACCCCACCCACACCCACCCACCCCACCCCACCCCACCCCACCCCACCCCTCCCCCCCTCTGCTACTGTGGCAAACCCTTCCTTCCACGGCCAACCCCTGCTTCCACATCCAACCCCTCAGCTACTACGGTCCTGCAACCGAGGCCGCCGTCAAGGCATGGCAGGCCAAGCACAATCTCCCATCAACCGGTCGCTTCGGCCCCATGTCCCGCGCCAAGATGGCAGAGCTCAACGGGTCCTTCCCGCCCGAGGTCGCCCGCCGCATGCCGCAGGCGGCAGCATCCGCAGGGCCCCTGGCGCCCTCGGGGACCATCCTGGATGCCGAGACGCTGCGCCAGCTGGCGGCGTGGGCCGCGGCGGTGGATACCCCGGAGGCGGGCGGCAGTGGCAAGGAGCTCCCCCGGTCCTTGCCAGGGACGGGACCGGCAATGGCATCCCAGGGGACTTTGCAAGGAAACCTGCAAGGGGCGCTGCAAGGAACCTCGCAAGGAGGGAATTTACAAGCGCAGAGGGAGGCCGCGTCGGCGCCCCGGGCGCTGCCGCAGCAGCAGATGCAGCAGGGACCCAGGGACGCGAGGCAAGGGGCGGCAGCGCTGGAATCGCAGGGGTTAGCGGCAGCGGGGGCATTTCCGCAGCAAGAATGGCAGAAGGACAGGGAGACCCAGACGGGGGGAAGAAAGGCAGAAGCCCCTCGGCCGGGGACGGATGCCAGCCGTGCGGCCACGCGCAGCGGGCAAGCGCAAGCGCAAGGGCTAGCGGGGCAGGGGCAAGGGCAAGGGCAAGGGCAAGGGCGGGCGCATGCGAAAGAGGTGAACGGGGTTCTGTCGACGATCGGGGACTTGTCGTCCTCTCGCATTCCAATGATCACCGTGGGGGGGCCATACAGCGTGGTGGCGGGGGTGCCGGTTCCGGCGCCGGGGGCTGCCAGGGTCCCAGGGGCCGGCGGCGGTGGTCTCGCCAGGGACGCCGTGGGCTCACGGTCAGCGCCGGCGTCGGCGGCGTCCTCGCTGCTGCCATCTGGCAAAGCCGCGTCCTCGGCGGCCTCTTCGGCTTCTTCTGCTGGGAGAGAAATGGGCTTGGTAGGAGTCGGAGCGGGGATGGGATCGGGAACAGGAATGGGAGCCTCTGCGATGGGGGTGCCTCTATCAGGAGCACCCCCGGCGGGCGTGCCTCCGCTACAGGCTGTGGCGTTCAGGGAAGGGAGCCCGGTGGTGTTTGGGGAGGCGGCTAACTGGGTCGGCGCGGGCGCAGTGAATGGAGCCCTTGGTGGTGCGGATGATGGCGTGGCGGCGGGCAGCAGCGGGCACATGGCAGGCGTGCGGTGGCCGTCGGGGTGGCAGCGGACGCAGCCAGAGGAGCGGACAGGTGCGTTATGACTCGCATCATGCTCTTTCATCATTATTGGTGTTGTCCTTTGTTGTTGTTGTTCTGTACTGTAGGTTGATTCTTGCAGTAGTTTATTATATTGTTCTAATTGCAGTTATGGCTGATAACAGGATGTATGGTATCGCGTGTGCGGTCGCAGGGTGAAGGGCGCCTTACATTCATGTCTGATGTGCATGTGGCGCGATTAAGACCACGTTTGATCATATTTGTGCGGTTGTATTCAACCAGATGCCAGTATGGCGCGGTGCATATTACTACATGGGTGCATGCGCCGCAGTTGTCTGTATTCCGAGTCTTTCTGCACCATTGTCGGGCGAGGGATGAAATGTTGGCTGGCCACTGGTTGGGGAGGGGCTAGTTGCCTATGGGGCAGCAAAGGGAGCTGGGCGAAAGGGCCCGGGCGAAGAAGGCGGGGGAAGATGCGGGGGTGGACGGGTGGGCACGGCGGGGGGGGCATCGTAGCGACTCCGTATCTGTCCGGAGCCCCAGCCTATCTGCTTAGTCCTCACTGTAATGCCGAGCGCGTGATATGAACAGAAGCTCGGGATCATCTCACGCATAGGTTGGCAGGAACGATCAATTAGAGCTTTTCAACAAGTTTATTTGTGGGGATGTCGTCAAATAGCAGGTTGGCGGGAACGATCCAGAAGAGCTTTTCAACAAGCTTGTTTGTGGGGATGTCGTCAAATAGCAGGTTGGCGGGAACGATCCAGAAGAGCTTTTCAACAAGCTTGTTTGTGGGGATGTCGTCATATAATAGGTTGGCAGGAACGATCCAGAAGAGCTTTTCAACAAGGCCATTTGTGATGATGTCATCAACTAGCCTTTTGGGGGAGAATGGCAGGACCGGTGACTGCTATTCATGTCGATATAGCGAATAGGGATGCACCAGCAGCATGATCTAGATGGGGATACATGCGCTTCTGTCGATAACTCGTTGCTTATGGTATCTGTTATTTTAGGGGTGAGCCTGTGTAATTGTCCCTAGGCATGGCCTTGGCGATTGTTAAGTGCGGAGCAAATGTGTGGTTGGATTCGGTCAAATGTGTGACCGGAAGAGGCCGAATTCGACTAGCTCTCTCACAACCAGTGTTAAGCTGGCTATCATGGCCAGCACAGCACAGCACAGCACAGCACAGCGCAGCACAGCGCAGCACAGCGCAGCACAGCGCAGCACAGCGCAGCACAGCGCAGCACAGCGCAGCACAGCGCAGCACAGCGCAGCACAGCGCAGCACAGCGCAGCGCAGCACAGCGCAGCGCAGCGCAGCACAGCGCAGCGCAGCGCAGCACAGCGCAGCACAGCGCAGCGCAGCGCAGCGCAGCGCAGCACAGCGCAGCGCAGCGCAGCACAGCGCAGCACAGCGCAGCACAGCGCAGCGCAGCGCAGCGCAGCGCAGCGCAGCGCAGCACAGCGCAGCACAGCGCAGCGCAGCGCAGCGCAGCACAGCGCAGCACAGCGCAGCACAGCGCAGCGCAGCGCAGCGCAGCGCAGCGCAGCGCAGCGCAGCGCAGCGCAGCGCAGCACAGCGCAGCACAGCGCAGCGCAGCGCAGCACAGCACAGCACAGCGCAGCGCAGCGCAGCGCAGCGCAGCGCAGCGCAGCGCAGCGCAGCGCAGCACAGCACAGCACAGCACAGCAGTCTATTTACGTGCTTGGGGTGATTCATCCGCTTTGCTAAAACATCTGCTGACGTGCGCTCATGGTCCCCCCACACACACACCTTACACACACACCACGACAGCCGCCTCGGCGCCAGCACCGACCGCGTCCCCCTGGGCCACCCTGGCCGCAGCCAGGGACGCCTGGCTGACGCCCACCCTGGGCCCGCTGGGCCTTGGGCCCCACGCCGGCCACGCCCCCGGCATGGTCCCCGCCGCGTCCCTGGCGGTGGCCGCGCTGGTGGGGGCGGGCCTGGCCCGGCTTCTCTGGGGGGTGATCCTGCGAGACGTGGACCAGGGGTACGGCTCCGGGGGCTCTGCAATAATGGCGCGGGGGAGGAGTGGGGCGGGGCGGCGGGGCGGCGGGGGTTATGATGACCCCCGCCCTGCACTCTCCCCCGCGATGCGTGCAAAGGACCGGTTCTTCACGTTCGCGTCGAGCGAGGCTGGGGGGGGCGAGGATCTGCTCCGCGGGGGGGTGGAGAGGCCAGGGCCCGCATGGGACGAGCTGCCGGGGGAGGACAGGTGGGGTGCCGCTGGGGAAGGGTTGGTGGACAGGGACGGCATCGTGGACATGCCGCAAGAGCTGCAATCGGGCCGTGGTGGCGGGCAGGCGGCGGGGGGCGCAGTGCCAGGGTCTCCCTGGGATCTCAGGGACAGCGATTATGAATATGGTGGTGACGGCAACGCAGGCGGCGAGAGGGGGCGGGTGCCCGACCAGGGCTCCCTGGAGCTGCTCCCCATGCCGGGGGAGCCCGGAGGTGACAGGTGGCAGAATGGGTTTGCGTGGCTGGGCTCGTGGGCGTTTGGTGCGGGGGGCGGCGAGACGGGGTCAAGAGACGCGGCGCGGCTGCGGGGCCCCTCCCGGGGCGCGAAGGGCCGCCTGCTGCGCTCGCGCGGGGTCGCGTCTGAGGATGGTGTATTGGACGGGGACGATGACGTCAGCGGGGGAGGTGGCGTGGATGCGGTTGCCGGCGGGCCGAATCGCAGGGGTCGTCGGGCGGGGCAGGGGCGGGGTTTGGGCGCGGTGCTCTGGGGCTTTGCCAAGGGCGTGGGGCGCCGGTTGCAGCCACCCTTGGTGGGCAAGGGTGGGGGGCGCGAGGGCACCGGGCCTGGCGGCGGCAGGGCGGCCAACACCTGGGAAACCCTGCAGACGGCCTCGCAGTCGGGGCTGAGCGAGCGTGTGCAGGCCATCGAGCGCATCGCGCCAGGGCCCTGGATCACGGGGCGGGATGAGAAGGAGGAGGACAGGAAAGGGGGGGCTGGCTGGGCAGGGTTGAAGCGGGGCCTAGGGGGTGAATCGCCGTCGAGGTCCCGGTCTGCGCAATCCTCCTTGACGCCACGGTCAGCCGGTGGTAGTACCCGCAAGCCGACAACGAGTGGGGGGGAGCCAGGGATGGTGGGAGAGGACTTACTGGGTCCGGAGGTTGGGGACGTGGACGGGGTCAAATGGGCAGGTGTTGCTGGCGCGAGGGCTTCGGGTGGTGCCCGCCCGTTGGAGTCGATGGCTGGGGAGGCCTTGAGTAGTGCATGGCAGGACGCTGGGGTGGGGATGACGGATGGTGCGGACGAGGATGGTTTGGGGGCGGCGGAGGCCAGCACGGCGAGCGTTGCCGAGGTGAGCGGCCCTGCATGTACTGCTTGAGGGTACATCGGGTGACACGTGTTTGCCTTCTCATTTAGTATGTGCGCCTGGCAGGCAGGAAGCCCATGGCTGCGCGTTACAGGATACAGGAATATACTGTCGTGGAACGTAGTAATAGTAGGAATTTTTTTTTATTATATAATAGTAGGGATAATAGGAATATATCATCGTGGAACGTAGTAATAGTAGGAATATATTATCTATTATATAATAGTAGGAAAAATAGGAATATATCATCGTGGAACGTAGTAATAGACTACCGTGGGGCCGTGTCCATATGTCTCAGTTAGATCCGTGGTCCGTGTTGGCTACTCCGTGTGGAACACCTATGGTGCATGTTTCTGGCGCTGCTTGTCTCATTGCTATCTGGCCAGCTGCCCGTTTGGCCCTAGCGGAAACGTTGTGCCCTAGTACCTGTCGGTTGTACCGGGGCTTTACGGCTGTTTTTGAGGCTTGGGATCACACGGCATTCCAGCATCTCAGGCATGCCTTTCCAGGCTTCCAGGCCCTCGCTGCCCCTTCATGTGTTGCCTCTATTTTTACCAATCCCCCTCTCCCCCCTGCACATCCCGCAAACATTTACATCCGTGCTGCCCCTCCCATGCCATGCGTCCCCTGCCCCTCCCTCGTCTGCACACTTTTTCTCATTCCCTTTCTCCTCCTCCCCCTCACAGCGCCCCCCAGTCCCACTTGTCTCACAATGTCTTAACAGCTAGGCATCCACACTCTAGCCTTGCAAAGCCATCGCAGCCCCAGGTGGCCGGATTCCCAACTTCTAGGTCATGGTATTGCCTGGATGCCGTCACCACAGGAAACATCCTTGTCTGCCATAGCCACCGTAGCCGACATCTGCTTTGGGTTTGTTCATCAGTTCTCAGCATTGTATTCTAGTCAGCATTGTATTCTAGTCAGCATTGTGTTCTGGTCAGCATTGTGTTCTAGTCAGCATCGTGTTCATCTTTTCCGCATTGTGTCTCTCTTTCCCTCTCTTCTCCCCCCCCCCCCCCTTCCTCCCGGCTCCCCCCTCCTCGCCCATGTTCCTCACCCCTCTACCCCCGGCCCCCTCTCCCTCTACCCCCCCTTCACCCGCCAACCTTTTCTCCTTCCCCCCCACCCCCCTTCCCTCCCCCCAGCTGCGGCGCCGCATGGCGGATCTGCGCTCCAACCTGCGGGAGGCGGAGGTGGCGCGCTCGCAGGCCGCGCAGCAGCTGGCCAAGGAGCGGCGGCGCGCCGAGGAGATGCAGCAGCTGGCTGAGAAGCAGGTGGGTGGGTGGGTGGGTGGGTGGGTGGGTGGGTGGGTGGGTGGGTGGGTGGGTGGGTGGGTGGGTGGGTGGGTGGGTGGGTGGGTGGGTGGGTGGGTGGGTGGGTGGGTGGGTGGGTGGGTGGGTGGGTGGGTGGGTGGGTGGGTGGTGGGTGGGTGGGTGGGTGGGTGGGTGGGTGGGTGGGTGGGTGGGTGGGTGGGTGGGTGGGTGGGTGGGGTGGGGTGGGGTGGGGTGGGGGGGAGGAGGGAGAAATAAGAGGGCTAGAAAGATTGCTGAAGATGGGGAGAAATAGTTAACAAGAGATGCTGCAGCTGGTGGAGAAGCAGGTATGTGTGTGCATGTGTGTGTGTGCGGGTGGGGTTGGGGTGAGGGGTGAGGGGTGAGGGGGGTCGCATTGGTGGCGAAATGTTCTCACTACCCCGTGCCCAACTCCTTTGCTGGTATCCCCACCCCCCGCCTGGCGGCAGAGGTCAGTGGCGGCGGCGCTGGGCGCAGAGATGAAGGCACTCAAGGTGAGGGGGGAGTTTGGGGGGAGGGGGGGAATAGGGGGCATGATAATGAAGCATTTGATTGAATTTTCCACATTAATCGTCAAACATGGGTAGGACAAGGGCGGGCTCGAGCATTCATGGCCCGGTCTTCCATATTTCAGGCCTGCGCTGGTTGTCTAATTGATATGGGTTTTGTTGTTAGGGAAATTTTGCGTTATCTGCGTGAGTAGCTTCAATTCCAGTCCAGAACAGCAAACAAAGACCGTTCCTGTAAGTTCTTTTTGGCCTTTGAGATTCGGCTGGGCAAGCGACTGCCCTGCGTGCAGCATGGCGATGCGCATGGCACTTCTGAGCTTTGTTTAGTCCTTTTCTCATCATGCCTATCCCATGGCACTGAGTGACATTGGGAGTATTGTTAGGGATTGTTGGCAAGTGTAGTGGAATGGGAAGGTTTGGGGAGAGGATTCCCCCTTGCTTGGGTTCGAGGGGGCTATCAGTTGGTCGTTGCAGGGAAACTGGCTGCCTTCTTGGATGCATGTCTGTGTATTAGTCTAGTATACTAATTAAAGCTAGTACACTATATAAGTCTAGCATTGCAAGTACCCTTGTCACAGCCATGCTTGCATGCCACCACCTGTTTATTATACTCTTCGGCTATCATTGCAGGAGTCCCACAAGCTAGCAATGGAGACCCTCCGTGCTGCCTACCGGACGTCACATCCCAGCATCCAGGCTGCATCAGCCATGATGTCGGGGGAATACACCATCAGCCAGGCATCAGACGCCACAGACAAAAGTGCCGCAGCCGAAAAGAACGAGGGTGACGACCAGGATGGACCGGAGGGTGCAGGTATCAAGGCTTAACTCGAGATGAAAAGCGGACAACGCAGTTTTGCATTATACGCATTCTCAGTACTAGACGAAGCTTGATATCGATAACCTGATGGCAGACCTGAAATCCCTTAGATCTATACAAAATGGGTGATATATGGTCTTGATACCGAAGTATCAGCCTAGCGATGATGAGAAGAGACGTGAAGTTCCATGGGTCTTGGACCCTCGTGTAAACTATATGACCACCTCAGGGAGCAAATGGGCTGCAAAGAACATAGGTAATGCATTGCATTTGTAATCAAGTTTTTTTGGGTTATATTTGAAACTGCTGTCAAGAAGGACTTACAGGATGTTCACACTCGCAACTAATTCCACTAAATTGTTTTGGGGGGGCCGGGCTAAAAGCCCGGATATTTGTTGCGTTTTGGGAGCGACGCGGGAGTGAACCGCGTCGGCCCTTGTACCCGGGACCTCACCAAATTTCCCTGATAAGGATCAGCGCGGCGTGGAAACAGTAGACCGTACCACGTTGCTGGTATCGATTAAACAATTTCATTGCCAGTGTTTCTGCTAACGCACCGGTACCGGTAATTCTCCGGTAATTACCGGTGCCCCCCCGGCCGACCGGTAAGCCCCCCCCGGCCGACCGGTATGCTATATGCCAAGCAGGAAACCCCCCCCGGCCGACCGGTATGCTATATGTCAAGCAGGAAACCCCCCCCGACCGACCGGTACACCCTCCGCATTGGTAGTTTTAATTCAGTTCAGCCAAAAGGCCCTTCGGAATTAGACATTAGCGTTTTATTGGTTGAAAGTGCTACTGTACCCGCCCAATTAATTAATTATTAGTTTGTTTGTTTGGTTACCGAACAACCGTTGAACTGGCTGCGAAATTTAATAATTCTTTGTTTGTTGACTTTGTTCTGTAATAACCCAGCCGGATGCACTGCTCTTACGGCTAGGAAAAGCACATTTTTCAGCCAGAAATCATATTTCTTTGTTTGTTAGCGAGAAAGCTGCACACGTGACAGTAAAATAATATTTATTTACACTTTCTTTGTTTGTTTGGTAGCTTCAAAAACTACAGTACTTCACTACACTCGGGAATTAGTTAATTAAAATTCTTTTGTTTTATTTATCGTTTGCAGCTGGTCGGCGCCCAGCCTCATAATTATTTAGTAAAACTACCAATGCGGAGGGTGTATGCTGTGTTCAGAGCAGGAAACCCCCCCCGGCCGACCGGTAAGCCATCCCCGGGCTGACCTGGTCGACCGGGAAGCAAATAATGCCGGCCGGGGTTCCCCGGTTTCCCCGTCAGACAAACCTGGTACTTATATACTGACTATTACAAAATATCAATTTCGATTACTATATGTTACTATTCCCGGCACTTACAAATAGTTTGCACATTGCTGCCATGCTAACACCTCCACCGAATGTAAATTCCGACACAGCAGAGCCCTGCTGAATGCCCGACGAAAACCAGTGCGCCAGGGCATGGAATCTCGCGACGGTCCTATCGTAGCTACAGTACAAGATACCTTACTGATGAGGTTAAAATAGTAGTGCGTGACCCTCAGATGCAGTATTAAAAAAATAATCATGGGCAACGGCTCGTCAAGGCTAGGCGAATTTGCACAAACATTGCTCGCTCGCGACTTCAGTTGTCGTTGTTGTTGCCCACTTTTATTACCGGTGTGAGCTTGACCAGCACAAATCTCGTTGTTGTTGATGTTGGGTTGAGTTGAGTTGTTGGACGTGCTAACAACTACTGTTCATCGAGGAGGGGCTAAAGTTTCAACTTTCCGGTGAAATGGGTGTTAGTTTATAGGGGCTAAAGTTTCAACTTCAATTTGTGAGCAAATAGATTATCCGTACCCAAGTAACAAAAGGCGTGGCGCGGTGCAGATCTGACCCTATAACGAATGGGTCAGCACTCAGCACTTGGCAGCCGGCAATTCCCCAGTCTGTCAAGTGCGTAGACTTGAGCGGGTAACAAATGCGCTGCAGAATGCCTGCAGCAGTAGGTACGCAACACGATGTAAAGGTGCTGAGCCGCTAGACGATGCATCAAGTTCACGGCAATCGAGCCAGCTGACTTTGTTTTACGTGTTTTCTAATCCTACATTTTTCGATAGTGCGCTAGAGAAGTGAATCATGACGAAGAAGAAAGAGCCCCCGATTCCCCTGGGCTACAAGTTCAAGGACCATTTCACACGAGGTGGTGGCGTTTTGACCTTGGCTGGCAGTACGAGCGGTCGCCGGGCTTTGGGCACGGTCGTTACACACCAGGCGCAGGCAGGCAACGAGTTAGAAGGGGACGACACTGATAAGACGAATGGGGATGAGGGTGCCGTAGAGCAGGGCGATGCAGGTGGCTCAGCGCACCCACAGCGCGAAATTCATGGCGGTGATGTTCCGGAGCAGGCCATGTCGGAGCAGGTTGTTTCGACTCCGGCCTATGGGTGTATATGGTGCATGCAAACCCTGAGGCGGCATCGTGTGAGGTCACGCCAATAATGTATGGGTGAGCTAATGTGAGCTACATAGCCTACAAGTGATGACAACTATGTTTTGTAACCTCCTATTGTGACTAGGCATGCTTGTATGCATGCTAAGTTATCATTTTCGTATGTTTTATTAGGGAGCCCTGCGTATGCCAAGGCTATGTGAATCAGGATTCAGGGCACAAGCCGCCCACTAAGGCAAGGCTTCACAGTTTAGGATAAATTATATTACTGTATAAGAAATCCTATTGGGTTTTTATTTTTCTAAAAAAAAATTCGCCAACATCCGGGGGGGCTCCGCCCCCCCGGACCCCCCCCCTTACCGGAGTCAGTTACCGGAACCCCCCCACCCCTTAGCAGAAACACTGTTCATTGCTCAGGCCGTACTAACGTTTGAACAGGAATCGTGAGGGAAATGTATAACATGCGAAATAGTTTTCAGGGCACAAATTATCGGGGCTTTTGGAGTGGGAGCCGGTGCCAGGACGAGACTGCTCCGGTCCGGCTCACATGTGGTCCGTTCCAGCCACTCCCCCCGTAATTCAGGGGAATTTGCAAAAAAAAAAATGAGGCTGGTCTTGAGAGATGCATCTCTCAATACCAGTTAGCACTGGGCTATTCTTCATTTACTTGTGAACTATAAGTTATGCCAGTCTATGTAGTATCTGCTGAACTGCTCAGTACACATATCCTGGTACATGCAGTACAGTACAGTGCCCGGTACAGTAGCCAGGTCCAGTACAGTATGACTGCTACACCGGTACAGCACTTAACCCCCGGGTTGGTCAGTACGCCGTACGGAGCCGCAAAAGTACGGGAAAACGTACACTGAAGGCCTCCGCCGTATGTACGCGTACTTTACTTCAGAATACGCGGTTTGGACTTAGAATTTTTCGGGGGTACCAGCGGGCAGCGGGCACTGGCGCGGTGCCCAGGTTCTGGGCGCGGCGCGTTCACTGCACATTTGAGATTTTTACTACTAGAAGTAGATGCGTACAGTTCTTTCCATAAAGCGCAAGCCTTGCAAAATCTTTGGCCGGTAGGAGACAGCTAGGACTAGGTACATCACGCATAATGACAGCAAATGCCAGCTGTGCTACTGACGGTGTAATGCAATATAGCGACGACGAGGCCAGTGCGACTGTGCGATAGTGTGCAGCCATTTTCGATTTGCAGCCATGCCGAAGAAAGGGCCTGAATGGGATTTCGTTGTCGAGAAGAAAGAAGCAGTCACGGATGCTGTTAGTAACACAACGCAGTATGTGTCGAGGATGTTCTGCTCATTTTGCAACAAGAACTTCTCCTACAAGGCGGGGCCAATAAGCGTATTCCGAGTCCGTGCACACTTTGCCGGAATCGCAGGGGAAGGGGTGTTACCCTGCGACAAAATTCCACCGAATATCCGGAACAGGTTTCTCAGGATTGCTAACAACAAGTTGCAGAAGTCAGACGCCAAGAAGCAGCACAATTTGAACAGGGCGATGGCGGAGATGGGAGGGGCTGCGCCGGCTGACTTGTCGTCGGTTCCCAGCAAGCATCAAGGCCAGCTGAGCATCACCAAATGGCTGGTTCCCGTCGACGAACAAGGTATCCAGCTGCTGGCTGCCGAATTTTTTATCGAGAACGGCATTGCCTTCAATGCGGCTGAGAGCGCCTCTTTCAAGCAGATGGTGGCCGGCATGATCCAATACAAAGGAGGGCACGTCACCCCTCCTTCTCGGAAGTTGTTGGGTGGCGAGCTGCTCGTGAAGAAGAAGGAGAGCGTGCAGGTGGCTGTCGAGGATCTCAGGGCCAAGAACAACCGTTACAGCTGGACCCTCGTTTCTGATTCCGCCACGAATGTAAACAAGAAGCCCATCGTCAACTTTCTGAGCGTCACCAACGGCATCGCCATCTTTGAGGACGCGCTGGACGCCTCTGGCCAGTACAAGAACTCTGCCTATCTGGGCAAGGCCTGCAAGGTGGTCATGAGGAGGCACGGGCCTGAGAACTACATCCAGCTCTTGATGGATGGAGCAAGTGCGTGCCAGAATGCATGCGAGGAGGTGGCGGCCTCGAAGGGCTTCGAGCACATCACGCCCGCGTGGTGCTCTGCTCACGTCATCAACCTCGCGTTCGAGGACGTGGGCGACCTGCCATGGGTGAAGGAGCAACTGGCAGCGTGTCGCCAGATCTCCAAGTTCATCCGCGCCCACGATGCGACGCTCTCCCTCTGGCGCAGCTACGACAGGGGCGCGCTCAACCTGCCGCCCGAGACGCGGTTCGCCAAGAACTTCCTGTGCGCGAAGAAGTGCTACAACGAGCGGGACACGCTGGCCACGATGGTCGCCTCCAAGCACTGGAGGAAGGCGACCGCCAACAAGGACTGGACGGCAGAGGCCAGGGAGGTGCGCTCGCTGATCCTGGACGAGGGGCTGTGGCAGGAGCTCGGCAATGTGCTGCAGGTCTTGCAGCTGATGTACAATGTCCTGCGTGAGGTCGATGGGCGGCGGGCCAGCATGGGCACGATCTACGCGTCCATGCTGGACGTGGAGAAGGCCTTGGAGGCGTCCAACCCGCAGAGGGAGGAGGTTCTCATCGCCGACAAGAAGCGCAGGGGCGACGTGCTGGACATCTGGCGCAGCCGGTGGGAATGCATGAACAACGACCTGCACATGGCGGGCTTCGCCTTGAACCCCCAGCACGTCGTTCGGATCGTCCAGGACGACAAGGGCAGGCAGGTGGAGGTGGGCCGGCCGGGCATTGAGGACAATGAGGAGGTGATGGTGGCTTTGGCGCGCATCTGCGAGAAGCTCCTGGGCAGCGAGAAGGGTGCAGAGGCTGTGAGCCAGTGGCACAGGTTCCGGAGGCTGGAGGGCGCCTTTGGCTCCAAGATGTCCATGACCTGGATCGAGAAGGAGACGCCCTCTGGATACTGGCAGCAGATTGGGGGCATGGCAGGCGCCATCGAGCTGAAGATGGTGGCTGTGCCTGTGCTGGCGGCGCCAACGTCCGCGAGTGCGGCCGAGGGTTGTTGGTCCAACATGAAGTTCCTGCACACCAAGTTGCGGAACCGTCTGTCCGAGGAGAAGGTGGTGGACTTGATGTACATGTATCACAACATCAGGGCTGTCAACAAGGCCCGCGATGCGCAGTACGTGGAGGCGTTCCTCAGGCACGACGGCTACGCCACCGATGATGAGTCCAGCGGGGATGAGGTGGAGATGGAGGAGGAGGAGGAGGAGGAGGAGGAGGAGGAGGAGGAGGAGGAGGAGGAGGAGGAGGAGGAGGAGGAGGAGGAGGAGGAGGAGGAGGAGGAGGAGGAGGAGGAGGAGGAGGAGGAGGAGGAGGAGGAGGAGGAGGAGGAGGAGGAGGAGGAGGAGGAGGAGGAGGAGGAGGAGGAGGAGGAGGAGGAGGAGGTGCAGGGCAAGCACCGTGGTCACGGCCCACCACTGTGGGAAGGAGGCCTGGCTCCTCCCGGTTGGAGGAGGAGGTGGGGGAGGAGGAGGCGGAGGAGGAGGACCTGCGCCTGCGGCGCAAGGTTCGCGCTGCCTGCACAGCCCGGGCAAAGAAGCCGCGGTTCTTGCCGCTGCAGCCGCCAGACAAGAACTAAAGGGTCATGCTTAGCATGATCTATGAAGGAGCCTTTTGTCTTAATACTTATACCATCTTGAGCCGGTGTAGTATGTGATGGCAGCTAGTGGGTGATGGCCGATGGTTGCATGGACCCATGTGATGGATGGGACATGAAGTTATAACTCACAAGTTACTAGCAATAGTATAGTGAGAACAAGGGCTGCATGCGCTGCCGTTAGGAAAGCATGGCCGTGCTGGCTTGAATAATTGCATGGACCAACGTGGAGTAATCTCCATGGCAGCCGGGGTGCTGTTGTGCATTTTGTCAATGATGAATGTGTGTGCACATGTGTGTATGTGTATGGAGCTTGTTGTGGGATCCTTGAGAGCAAGGTCTTTGGACCTTGTGTCTTATGTCCTCTGCTGTTGTGCATTTTGTCAATGATGAATGTGTGTGCACATGTGTGTATGTGTATGGAGCTTGTTGTGGGATCCTTGAGAGCAAGGTCCTTGGACCTTGTGTCTTATATCCTCTGCTGTTGTGCGTTTTGTCAATGATGAATGTGTGTGCACATGTGTGTATGTGTATGGAGCTTGTTGTGGGATCCTTGAGAGCAAGGTCCTTGGACCTTGTGTCTTATATCCTCTGCTGTTGTGCATTTTGTCAATGATGAATGTGTGTGCACATGTGTGTATGTGTATGGAGCTTGTTGTGGGATCCTTGAGAGCATGGTCCTTAGTTGTGTCTTATGTCCTCTCATGCATTATATAGTGGATGGCTTTCCTTACAATTAACTAATTAATTGATTCCTTACAGTTCCCGTTGCAGTCTGCTCCCCCCAGCATTTAACAAATCATAATCAGATAGGATTGCAGGGCAAGATGTTAATAAATAAGCATATACACCAAATTTCAGTTGCAATAACTGCATGACCATCATCAAGGAGCGTGCTAATTGGGTGACTGACAATTGGACCACAAAAACGGTCGCGTATTTTACCGCCGCGTATTTTACACCCCCCACGTATAATACGCGTATTTTAGGTCCGCGTATTATACCCCGTACCCGTATTTGCCAACCCGGCTTAACCCTACTGAGCACTGTCCACACAGTGATCTGCATGCATCCAGTAGCCCAAGACCAAGCCTAAGGCTCAACAGATCGCCACAGTTGTTCAAAGGCTCCTATTTATTGCGTACGAGGTACGTATCAATCCAATATCGCCGTAGCAGTGAAGAACATAATTCCTGTCAGCCCAGGAATTACTGTCGGCCCATCATGTTACCGGCAGGTAAATTATATATTCCCGTTCGACCTTGGATAACAGCCGGCTCGCGCTTGCGCGCGACCGGGACAGCCGGAAGTTCATAACTTTCTCGATACTCATCGGAATGAACTCGTTTCGGCGGCGATGGAATCGTAGAGATATGCCAAATCAGGATCATGCCAATGTGCTTCCAAGTCGTTAAAACTCCTGCAACCGGCCAGCCAAGGTGCAGCACCTGCCCTGGAATTGGAAGGACCTAGGGCGCCCGATCGGGTGGTTTCATCTGATGATATGCCCAGGACCGCGAGGAGTGGGACAAGACTCACAACATTGCAGAGGCGACCTGAACACCTACATTGACAGCCGACATATCCATCATGAGGTGGGCGTGTTTTTCGCGGTCCTTGTTGCAAAGGCGCATTGAATTGTGCATGATGCCGCTGACCAACGAGGCTGTCAACTATACTGGTCAGGAAAGACACACGAGGCTGTACGTACATACGTCCAGTTTCCTCAGTGCCCTGGTCAGGTTTCATGTCCAAGTCGTGGTTCTACAATTAGATCACTGAAGCACAACCGGCCATGCATTTCCGCCGCCACGACGAGCGCAAGGGCGGCTGCCGTCCAAAGATCTCGGGAGGGCAAGCTGCACTTTTGCGAGCACCTGCAGGATGATATGATGAACAAAAGCATCAAGAATTACTTCGTGCCCGGGTCTGCAGTCACCATGAGTCGGCCGGGATATTGCTATCCGCAACGCGATGTGCAGCATCCGGAATCACTGATGTACGACCGACCCCAGCATTGAAGCCCCACCTCTACCACATTCGGATATGATGGAGGCTCTGCGACTTTTTGATCATGACCAAGATTCCCTACTGTACCGCCATTGCCAGGCCTTCGACATGCAGCTAGGATATCAAGGTGATCGAGATGGCGGCATGCGGCCGGGCCATCGATCGTCAAGATGCTGGCGGAGACACTGCCCGGCCAGCCCATGCAGGGGATATACTCGGAGATGGCGCGCGATCGACCTCCTCTACACGACCGTGGACACCATATATCCCGGCCTCCCTTGCCGCATGAGCGGGTGTGGGCTCCGAGCCCACACCCGCCGCCGGGTGACCCGCGCCGCCCGCCTCGCCCCCGCCGGCTTCGATCCTCGGCTCTGTTGCTCAGGCCGGCCTGGGCGGAGATCCGCCGGTTGGTCCCCAGCGCCGTCAGCGCCATTCCCGACTTGGTCACCTAATCCCCTTTCCCCTTTGTGCAGGCTGTGCAGGATTCTCAGTACCTTGGGATCCAGCAGGCCAGGAACATAACTCCACGATATAAGCCACGAGCCACGAGCGGACATGCTGACGGCGGAGCTCAGTACTTTTGCGTCTGAGCCCCAAATTCAGTCGGGCTACTTGCATCATCAGATGCGTCTTTTCAAGACGCATCTGCTAGTATAATCGGTTACGGCTGTAACGCAGTATTTTGCAAATGCCACCAAACCGCAGCCTTGACAAACATATTCAGCTGCTGTCGGCATTCCCGTCGCCAGCAGCACGTGCGACATCAACTCGATCCTGCGGACGCCAACCCTTTCGCGCTGATCCCAGCTCTCCCCCCCGGTCTGCCAGTCCCTCGACACAATGCTCTACACCAAATTCGTCGCCCATTCCCAAGAAAACCCGAACTTCCCATACCAAATGGGATGTCCGCTGGTTCGGCGCCGGCCAGCGGGATTTTTGCATCTTGAAAATCTTTACGCTCACGAAGGAACAATGTGACGATGTTATCAAGTTCCTGGCCCGCCGTGACGAACTTTTTCTGCCTACCCCTGGCAACAAGGTCACCAACTAGCCCGACTGGGAATGGCTGCTTCAAGGACCGGAGGCGTCATTGAAGGCAGTCATCATGTGCAGCTACCTGCGCTGCGACGCCCAGGACATCACTCAGATTGGCTACGCTGGCCTCAGGAGCCTGACATGCATAAGCGCAGACGGGCAGCCACAGCAGCTGCAGCATCCGGCCCCGCAGAGCGGCACCTCCCCCAGCACGGACGTACTCCATCCGATCGAGCTGCAGTGGCGGAGCAGCTGGCGCCGATGGCTGAGCAGCTCGCCGCCCTGAACGCGCCTGACGGTCCACTCAACACTCTCTCGGCCAAGGTCGACAACATTGAAGCCAGAGTCGCACTTATTAAGCTCCAGCCTCAGTTTACTGCTACGCAAGAGCACATTGCCACCAAAATTTCCGAGGCCACGGCCACTGTGACCACCCGCATTACATAACCAGGTGGAAGGCCGAGTCGGCCAAGGCACCGTGAAACTTGAGGCAGTTGCTACCAAGGTAGACGCCCTGGTCACGCAGGTCCCCGAGAATCATCGCCGATCGGCGGAACGGCCACCATCGCCGCCCACCAACCTGCTGGTATAGGGCTAGCGATGACCCCTCGACTCGCGCCTCCTGGGCTGACCTGCTCAAGATATCTAGCCAGGCATATCCTCTACCACGACCGCCATCACCACCAAGCTCCAGGAGCTGGAAGACACGGGCCGCGAGGCCGCTGCATGACTGCGACCGTCGCCGCTGCCGGGTCATCCTCAGGCGCGTCGACATGCAGCCAGAGGAGACCCTGTCAGAAATTTTCATATAATTCCTTGGTCGTCAAGACTGATTGAGACAATTGACAATCAGTTTATTCATTGCATATTTAGGTTACGGACTGCCACCGTTTCACCGCCAAAGCCATGGACAGGTGCGGTTCCCGGGTGGGGACCATAGCATCCATAGCCACACTGGGCTCGGACTGCAAGGTAAGTGCAACGTAGGTGCGTCACTTCCTTATCAAGGTACATTGGGGCAGCGGTGCACGTTCTAGAATATTCTGCACAAGTTGCCAGCTGTCGATTATACAATTGACGATTAGGAGAACGCCAGATGTCAAGCAACTAACACGGCATACAATGCATCTAGAACTGGATTCAGTCATACGAAATATCCAACACGGAATATTCGGCCGAGGATAGTACCGTCGGCACCTATAAGGTACGCAAAGTATTGTGCCGGAATTACAACTTTGGCACTACATAACTTTTGCTATACTGCACTATATTCAGTGCTATAAGTTGTGCCGGAAAGCTCACGGCGGGCCCTACCAAGCCTATTTAATTATCGGCCAGAAAGACGGCAGGCGGGTGCAATTTAGGGACGCAACCCTAATACCTCCGTTTACAACATGATGGCCAGACACTACAAATGTAAACAGGCAGTTGGGCACACAGGGTGAAATTCACCTCTGACACCCCCCTTGCACAATGCCTAAAGTGAAGACACTATGCACGTAGGGCAAACAGTCTCTCCCCCCTCAATTCAGGCAAGGGCCTAAAAGCTAGGTAGGGCAGCCAGGTATAAACATACTCTGACACCCCCCTTACATGGCTAGCCCGTCAAAACAGTGCTACCATTGCTATCAGCACGGGGAAGAAAACACATTGCTCGTGGCAAGGGCCACGGCCAAACCATTCCTGGAAAAACGCAGCATAAAAGTTGATGTCGTCTTGGATGCATTGCCGAACTTGGCTCGATGAAGCAGCAAAGAATTCTTGGTCTTGGTGGAGTAGCACTTTGATCATGCAGGTGGTAATGGCGGCGATACTCGGTGCAAAAAGTTGCTCCCGGCCTGAACGCCTACTCTCGGTCTGATCCCCTCGTTTTCGCATTGGGCATCTGCGTGGACTATGCACGTCTTATTAATCCCGCGATGAACGTCCGGTCAACCGACCACATACTCCCCATACTGGCATAGGCCAGTGACAGGTTCCGGCACAAAAATTCGCAGCTCCACGCTGCGTTGCCCGAAAAAATACCAAAAAATTAGCTTGCGACATCGCCGGCCGCAGGATTTGAACCTGAGCTCATTATGTGGCTCCGGCTTCAACCAACGACGCCTGACGACATGTGAAATAAGTTAGCATTTTGGGCAACCAATATGCTAAGTGGATGCAGTTTGGAAAGACCTTTCCAACGCCGTGCTGACCGCCTGAAACAGACAAGGGACGAGAAAGATATGAGGTCCCGAAGTCCTAGCCGTCCGTGGCCGACTAAGGTACAGTCCTCTGGTATAGTGGACAGGACACGTGGCAGGCCGTGCCTGCACAGGCTTAGCCTGACTATCACGTGACTGTGGTCCACGTAGGCCAGAGGAGCAGCAGCCTGTGGCTGGTGGAATACAGGGCTGGCACAGGTCTGCAAGGATACTAGGCCTTGCAGGCTTGTGACAGGTCCTGTACTTCCTAGGTTGCAGAGTCTAGACAAATCCAGTTCGTCCTGGCTCTGCACTGATGCCAGTGGACGTTGGGGATTTGCTTGCATGCCTGCACGTGCCTCGTCACGCCGATGGGAACGAGGAACAACGCAAAGGATATAGCTTGGTCATGGGGGATGACCAGCTATCTTGGCAAGCACGAACCGAGGCTCCCACATTGGTCGTGGAACCGCTCACCGTGGTCGTGGCTTGGTGCACGGGTTAAAAGGTTGCTGCCTTTGCAACTTTGGCTCATCCCGTTGTGTGGCGCGAGAGACCAGGAACTCACAGTTCTGGCTGTTCGCTAACTCGTACTATTGCATTTCTGTTGTGCAAGGTTTTTCATGTCGGCCGAGGCTCGGGTCGAGACACCTGAGTCATCCCCCGGGCACGAAGCAGCTCCCGAGGCGCCAGCGCGCGAGAACGCGTTTTTCCCCTATTCCCACCCATCCAACGCTTCTACGTTTGTGCAGGCCGCCTACGTTGCGAGGGGTCTTGCGGAAGGAGGTTGGGTTGCTGTGTTTGGAAACGCAGCAGGGCCGTCGGCAAACGACCCAGTGGTGATGAGGATAAGGGCGACGACGTCGCCAGGGGAGACGGGTCGGGTCTGCACGGAGCGGCTTGTCGCTATTCGCGACGAAATAGCTTCGTTGATCTACAGTTTGGAGGTCGCGTACCAGGGCGGGCACGTCACCATTCAGGCGCTGGACTTAGCGCGTGAAACGCTGGGCCAGCTGGTGGCCATTTGTTTAGGTGGTACCAGATTGTACAACCACTGGGTGGCGACAAGCTCGCTGGGGGAGGGGACCGACGCGTCACATATTATACGGGACGCGCAGACGCGTGAAGCCGACAGTCCGTGGGATTCGGCTGAAGTGGTAGCTCAGACGTGTGAGCACCTGGTCAATATCTTGACCCAAGAGGCGCGTGGTCACGCCGATCACTGGGTGATCACGACACGACCAGCCGGCATTTGGTCGACCTTGGATACACCGAGGTTGCAAAGCAGGCCGGGGGCGTGTGGGCCAACGGTGACAGTCATCACCGGTCGGGACGTCACCGACGAGGATTTTCACAGCGAGTTCGTGGATCGCCCCACGGGCATCATAGCTCGTTCGTCACAGCAGATTGACGAAGGGGACGGCACAAACGAGGGCTACTCAGCTCGGCGTAGGGCGGAGTTGCATATCCCGTTTGAGCCAGAACACGACTTCGCTGAGATTGGTCGGGGGTCACGGAACGACAGGCGGGGTGGTGGCAGTCGGTGGGTCAGGAACCTGCAGTGGTATCGCCGTGGTAGTGCGCCTAGGCTGCCGGTGGAGCAGACACCAGCCGGGAGGCCGGTGAGCCGGGTATTAGGTCCTTACAACGCGGAGGAGGTCCGTTCAGTTCCGCGCGTAGGGACACCGGTGGCGCGCACAGCGCAGGAGCGTGAGGAGGAGGCCATAGCTGAGGAACGGCCAGCGGCTTCTTCAGGCAGCACCAGCGCTTGAGCCAGTTTTGCCTTGTCTGTCGCCTGTTTTGTTTTGTCCTCCCACTGTATATAATGCCTCGTGGCAAACCGGGAGACGGCGACAAGGGCGAGATGGAGGCACCGGCTGGAGCAAGCCAGGAGCCTCGGCAAGACAAGGAGCAGCTGGTGGGAGAGGCGATCCCAGCCAGCGACGGCGATGGGGGAAAGAGACCAGGCGGCAAGAGACGGCATGAAGACGCGGTGGAGGAGGCGCGCAAGGTGCGGGCAACAGGGCCAACGGATGCAATAACGGTGGCAAATGGGCAACCTGCCGTGGAGAAGCGTAAGAGGGACCCTCCGCTGACGGCAATGGTAAGAGGCCTCACGTGGATGTGCTCTCCCCTGTGCCTGCTGGACCAAGTGGTGTTGTTGTTGACACCCGCTGTGGTGGAGCCAGTAAGGCGCTGCCAGGGTCGAGACCTCACATGAGTGCTGTCACTGTTATGAATGGTCAAAAGCCTCTTAACCCACCACTAGCACAGGAAGCTTTGGACAAGTGGCTTGAGGACATGGAGCTTGTTGTGTGCTCCGTGGACCCCACTGTCAACCTAGTGCAAGTGTTTCACTCGTCCACGTGCAACAGGGACTCATCAGAGCGTGTCAGGGAGAAGGCTAGGACTGCTGTCAAGGATAAGCTAACCTGGGCACAGTTCCTGGAAGGGTTGAGGGAGGAGTTCTCTGACAAGTTCTCAACCTCACCAACTATTACAAGCATCAGTATGACACCTTTGAGATAGTGGGCCCTGTGGCAGAGGAATGGGCTAGGCTCAACCGTATCAGGGACAAGGGGGCCAAGTATGGCTTCATGGTCACAGATAGGGCCTTGGCAGACTATTTCCTGGACCGTATGGGTTTGAGTGTGGATGGGAGAAACGGTGCCCGCATGTTTCTTAACCAGACTGATGGCTCCTTGCGTGCTCTGGAGCTTGTAATCCTCAGCATAAGGAAGCCAGATCCTGCCTGCAAAGCTATCCAGTCCCATGGCAGCAATGCCACCTCCGCTGTGCAGGGCCAAGGTGATGTCCCCGGGTACCCAGCCCGTGATGGGGCAAGGCCCAACAAGCGTAAGCGCTTCAGGCGCCAGAGGCAGGGGGCTCAGGGTGGCAAGGGTGCAGGTTCCCAAGGAGGGGTTGGGAGCCAGCAAGCTGGTGGTCAGCAGGGTAAGGGTGGCCAAGGGCAAGGCAAGGGCCAAGCTCAAGGCAACCAGGGCAAGCAGGGTGGACAGTCTCAGGGAGGCCAGGGGAAGCCTGGCAAGGGTGGGGCTGGGTCTGGGAAGAAGGGTGGGCATGCTTTGTGTGTGGCAAGGAAGGTCACTGGCGTCGTGAGTGTCCTGACAGGAAGGCCAAGCCTGCTGGGGCAGGGGGCCAGTCTGGGCAGCAGTGACTAGCATCATCCCCTGTAAATAGTCAATCACCCCTTGGGGAAGGTGTGCTGGATGTACATAAGGATGGGGGTGTGCCCCTTGTGCAGCACCAAGGGTGTAAAGATGTTGTTCTTCCACTGGATTGCAATAACAATGCTGCAGCTGAATTCCCTATGCCTCATGCAGGTGGTGGGTCTCCAGCAGGTGCTGGCCTGGAGGGCCAAGGGACCTTGCTGGAAGGGCCTGGAGCGGTCCAGGGTGCAGGACCTGACTTGGGGCGTCAGGATGGCCTGCAGGGAAGCCCTGGAACCTCAGGAGTGGATCATGTGTCCCCACACACGGTTCAGACGTCTCGCCAGGTCAGTACTGACAGAGTGCTGAGCTATGCTGAGGCTGGCCATAGTTGCATCACATGTTTGGGCATTCTGGGCAGGCAGCAATGTTTGCTTGGAAGCTAGGTAGGGAGCCTTTGTGGGAGGCTGCCAGGCTGCTGCTGAGAACTGTGGTTGCCAGGAGAATGCTGTTCACCCACCTCAGTCCCATGCTAGGGAGCCTGCTAGGGAGCGTGGCGACATCCAGATGGATATCCAGCATATCAGGGGCTTGTATATATTGGTGGGGGTGGACAGGTTCAGTAGATACAGGCTGATAGACGTTCTGCCTGGTATGCAGGAGCACCACTTGTTGTTGGGTATGAAGGCCCTGATCCCAGGCTTTGGGGTGTGCAAGAGTGTGCAGGCAGACTTGCAGTTTGACTGTTTGCTCAAGCATCAGGACCAGCTGCCTTGTAAGCTGGTAGTAGTCCCCAGGGAGAGTCATGGGCAGCAAGGGGCTGTAGAGAGATCCATACGTGAAGTGAAGACAGTGGTGCTAGCAGCAGAGTCAGTGCCACTTGTGGCATCTGCCTTAGAGAGGGCAGCCTGGTGTAAGGGGATAGAAGAGCAGCTGAACCACAGGGTTAACTATTACTTTGATGGTGTGGCTGTCTCTCCCCTGGCCCTGCAGTATAGCTTGTTGCCTGAGAACGTGGTGCAGGCCAGTCTTAGGAAGGCAGACAGGTTGTTTGCCCAGCTGAGACGTAAGGACAAGAACTGGAATGTGCTGAGGCCTCAGGTGGGGCTGAAGGTCAGGATGTGGAAGGAACCATCTATTCCAGGCAAGCGGGGGAAGTGGCAGGATGGGGTTGTCACTCGTGTGGAGAAGCTAACAGATCTTGCCTGGTGGCTTTGGAAAAGGATCCAAGGCACGTGTACAGGTTGTCCTGGGCTCATGTCAAGGAAAGAAGGCCACATGCAATCTGGCCTGCAGACGGGCCAGGCCCTCCCAGCTGGGTTGAGGAGCCAGGCCAGAGCCAGGCAGCAGCAGCTAACAATCCTCTGGTGGTGGATGATGGTCTGTCCCTGCTGGAAGATGACGAGCAGGAGGCTGCTGAAGCAACTGTCACAAGGCCAGAGGGGACGGGGCAGCCACCTAAGGCCCGGGGGCCTCTCATGGCGGACGTCATCCGAGCACTCATGCGCAGCAAACATGATCCCAAGGTATCCAAGCTCACGGGGTGGGGGTCGTGCTGGGCAGCTACAATGGAGGTAGATACCAACTCACAGGTGTCTGTCATCAGGGAAGAGGATGCTGTAGGCTTACAGATGTCCCATCCCAGTTGCCTTGCTGTGTCTGATTTCTCAGGAAAGGTGTCCATGAAGATCCTTGGGGAAGTGAGTGTGCCTATCTTAGGGGTGCCCACCACGTTCTGTGTGGTAGAGGGCTATAAGGGGCCTGCCATTCTGGGTCAGAACTTCTTGTGCATGCCAGGGGTTACTTTGACCTCTGATGAGTTGGCACTAGAAGGCAGGGGCAGCCTCCCCCTTGAAAGATATCACTATTCCCAGGGTCTTGCAGTGGCGGTGAAGGCTGTTAGGAGTCAGCCAGCTGAGGGTCCTCAAGGTCAGGAGCCCATAGCTGAGGACTTGTTGATAATCCCAACCACCTTTGATCCAAGGCAGTTAGGGGTAAACAGGTACCAGATAGCTGCTCACAGTCCTATTCCCTGGCGCCAGCTAGTCGAGATGATGCAAAGCCCCAAGATGGCTAAGGCATGGACTCTTGGCTTTGTTGCTTCTGGGCATGAGTGGATAGTTTCCAACTGTGCAGAACCTGTGGATGAGCTGCCAGAAGTTCACCAGCTGCTCAGATTGATGTTTGTCCTCAAGCTCAAGGAGGTTGATGGTGTCCAGGTGCCACATGTCAGACCAGTTGTAACCGAGTATCATGGCACTGGCCAGTTGTTAGATGAGGAGCTCTATACTCCAGGGATGCTGCATGACACGTGGAGGATTCTGCTGTGTATATTTCTGTCTTTTCTGGTTAAGGGTGTGCCCTATAGCTCTGTGCTGATTGATTTCAAGAGGGCTTTTCTCAAGGGTGACCAAGATCAGGCTAGGCAGACTTGGAGAGATATCCCTCCTTTCTTTGTGACTGTACCTGCTGTATGGAGAGCAGAGATAAAGGCCAGGTACCTGAGAATTCTGAAAGGGTTGGAAGGTCTCAGGTCCAGTCCCATTATCTGGAGAAAGAGCCTAGAGAAGTTCTTGAAGAGTACTTGTGGGTTTTCTGTGTCTCCAGTGGATCCCTGTTTGTTCCAAGGGTCCCACAATGGCCTTCCTGTCTTTGCCTCACTGCATGGTGATGACCTGCATCTCATAGGTCCACCAGACTGGGTTGAGGCTGTCTTGGCTAAGATCCAGAAGCGGTTTGAGCTGGGTAAGATACAGCACATGGTGGAGAATGAGCCTATGGTCTTCTGTGGCATGCAGGCTACGTTGTTCCAAGCCAAGGGCTCGTGGTTCATCAGGATGGAGGGTGGTAAGGACTACCCACAGCAGATTGTGATGCATTGCAGGAGCCCATCACGCAGGCTAGGTGTGCTACCATCAGGGGCATGCTGGCATGGCTTGCAAGTATATGTGCCCCTGACTTGCTGGTTCTGAGTCGACTTACTGATTCCCAGCTGGTTGAGGTGGGTGCTGAGAGTGTGGTGCAGGCTGTCATGATGTCTCCCCCTCTCATACTGGGTCCTGTGGATTTGTACAAGCCCCTTGACATGGTTCTCTATGTGGACAGTTCTATGGACAATAGGAAGGTCACAGAGGTCAGGGGCAGGGCAGCAGCATTAGTTACCCTGGAGCAAGATCACACCTCACTTGTTACCTGGTACAGTCGGTTGCAGAACAGGGTTACACCCAGCAGTGATATTGCTGAGTGCAGGGCAATCTGTGAAGGGCTGCATACTGCTCTTTACTTGAGGGAGCTCTTCTACCAGCTATGTCAAGTGGCTTCCTGTAGGTTGCAGCTGCACACACTGGTGAGGACTGATAGCATGGGCATGGTGCAATTTGTGCACAGGCAGCTGGCCAGGAGCAGGGACCTTGACTACTTGTTGCTCAAGGAGATGTCCTACCTAGCTCACATTGAACATGTGCCTGGTGTGGACAACCCTGCAGATGCCCTCACCAAGCTGGAGGAGAAGGCGGAGAGGCAGTACCCCCTGCTCCGTGGGCTCATGGACCCCTTACACGGGCGGCCATAGAGACCAGGCCTTGCTTCAGCTTGGGTGTCCCCAGTGGGCTGCTTGACCAAAGTACCAAGTGGTGACTGGTGCTTACTGGTTGACAGCCGGTCCTTCAGGGTTAGGTACACCCTCCTGGACAGGAGTTGGTGTGGAATGTCACTCCTACCAGCTGAGAATCATGCCTGGCCCTCCCCATGGGGTTCAGAAGAGTCGCCAGGACTTAAGTCGACGCCTTTGGCCTCAAACAGTTAGGCCATGCAAGGGCAACCCGAATGTTGGTTCTTACAGGTTGCTGTACATATGTTTTCTAGTGCTTGTTTCCAACCTGTTGCTAATAAAGAACCTGGTTGTGTGACCATGTGGAACATGGTTGCCAGGGGGCCACATTCTGGGTTATATAATGCTTGAATAAAACATAATCATGTCATGTCATTCTCATGTTGTTCTCATGGTTGTAATGTTTCTCTTGTGTAAAGTTCCAGGTCACCTATAAACCTGGAGGTTGGGGTGGGGTTCAATTCCCCAGCAGAGCCACAGCCTGGCATGAGTGATTCCTGGGCTTAACACCCAGTGAAGACATGGGCTCCCCAATGAGGCAGTATTTGTGCAGGTGCTACCTGAGTCTCTTTGAGCAAAAGGGAAAGGCTGGCCAAGGCGGGCGCCATAAGAACGGGCGCCTGTGATAACTGTGAAAGATCAGGAACTCACAATAGTACGTTCTTGGCATCCTGTAATCCCAGCCATTGGACTAGGTAATGTGCCTTGACTTTAATCAGCACCAAGTTCCCAAGGAAAGGTTGGGAGCTGACCAAGGGGTCAGGGGATAACCTGGGGTGACCTCTGATTCACTGGCCAGTACACCTAGCCTGGTCCAAGGGCAGATATGTTGTTACCCAAAGGAGGCAGGAACCTGGGCCCTCAAAGGTCTGATCAACCTCAAGGGACCAAGCGGTCTGTGGCTGAGTGGGCACAAGCAAGGTTAGGCTTGTTTCAAGCTGGTCCAGCTCCAAAAGAAGAAAGGGTTGGAGTTAGCATTTTGGGCAACCAATATGCTAAGTGGATGCAGTTTGGAAAGACCTTTCCAACGCCGTGCTGACCGCCTGAAACAGACAAGGGACGAGAAAGATATGAGGTCCCGAAGTCCTAGCCGTCCGTGGCCGACTAGGTACAGTCCTCTGGTATAGTGGACAGGACACGTGGCAGGCCGTGCCTGCACAGGCTTAGCCTGACTATCACGTGACTGTGGTCCACGTAGACCAGAGGAGCAGCAGCCTGTGGCTGGTGGAATACAGGACTGGCACAGGTCTGCAAGGATACTAGGCCTTGCAGGCTTGTGACAGGTCCTGTACTTCCTAGGTTGCAGAGTCTAGACAAATCCAGTTCGTCCTGGCTCTGCACTGATGCCAGTGGACGTTGGGGATTTGCTTGCATGCCTGCACGTGCCTCGTCACGCCGATGGGAACGAGGAACAACGCAAAGGATATAGCTTGGTCATGGGGGATGACCAGCTATCTTGGCAAGCACGAACCGAGGCTCCCACATTGGTCGTGGAACCGCTCACCGTGGTCGTGGCTTGGTGCACGGGTTAAAGGTTGCTGCCTTTGCAACTTTGGCTCATCCCGTTGTGTGGCGCGAGAGACCAGGAACTCACAGTTCTGGCTGTTCGCTAACTAAATATTCTGGAAATTGTTTTATATAAACTTCCGCGACTCCAGCCGCGACTGGTTCCAGGAAACGCGCTGGCCAGCAGGACTTCAACAAGACGCCTGACCAGCAAATATTACGCGACTCACGGCCGCGAACTTCCGAACCATAATAATGCATGAAATACATTACGTCTCTCGCCATTTTCAGGCGGGTCTCGCTAATTGACGTCCATAGGGTGAATTCTGTAATGGCTTTGTGTCAGAATTGTAATGGCTTTGTGTCAGAATTGCCATGGCTTTGTGTCAGAAATTTTCATATAATTCCTTGGTCGTCAAGACTGATTGAGACAATTGATAATCAGTTTATTCATTGCATATTTAGGTTACGGACTGCCACCGTTTCACCGCCAAAGCCATGGTGCGGTTCCCGGGTGGGGACCATAGCATCCATAGCCACACTGGGCTCGGACTGCAAGGTAAGTGCAACGTAGGTGCGTCACTTCCTTATCAAGGTACATTGGGGCAGCGGTGCACGTTCTAGAATATTCTGCACAAGTTGCCAGCTGTCGATTATACAATTGACGATTAGGAGAACGCCAGATGTCAAGCAACTAACACGGCATACAATGCATCTAGAACTGGATTCAGTCATACGAAATATCCAACACGGAATATTCGGCCGAGGATAGTACCGTCGGCACCTATAAGGTACGCAAAGTATTGTGCCGGAATTACAACTTCGGCACTACATAACTTTTGCTATACTGCACTATATTCAGTGCTATAAGTTGTGCCGGAAAGCTCACGGCGGGCCCTACCAAGCCTATTTAATTATCGGCCAGAAAGACGGCAGGCGGGTGCAATTTAGGGACGCAACCCTAATACCTCCGTTTACAACATGATGGCCAGACACTACAAATGTAAGCAGGCAGTTGGGCACACAGGGTGAAATTCACCTCTGACAGACCCCAGACTCTCTTCTCGACGAGCTGAAGAAACAACTCTTGGCGTGCATGCATGGAGCTGCCAGGTGCGGCACTGCAGGGCGCCTACCGCCTGCTCGGGCATCCACGGGCCAAGGCTGGGCCGGCCCCTCCAGTGGTCCTCACCTTCAGCGACATCACAGCCCGAGTTCGGTTCCTCTCTCGCCGCAAGAAGCTGGTGGACACCTCCTGGTCGCTTGACGACGACCTGACGCCAGCCCAGCAGCATGCAGCAACGCCGCAATCAGCTAGTGGCCCGACTACATCCTCCACAAGACCAACCCCGAGAAGTCCCAAGTGTACTGGCGGGGCGGGGACCTTTATGTCAACAAGAAACCAGGTGGAAGCCCCCCCGGGATAGAGCACTCCAGCTAGTTGTCTAGCTGGGGGCAGCAATCGATTATGGGATAGCTAGCTTATAGGCATTACAGCACTTGAAACGATATTAGCGCACAGCGTTATAGTACCTTCAATGAGCTCTGGCACCTTGTGGTCATCAGCTTGCGCCTTATCATTAGCCGACGTCTTGAGCCCACCTCACATTAATTGTAGCATAAGCTATGCATCAGCCTACCTATGGTATTGCACTGGTTGTATTCGGCACCCACAGTGTTGCGCCCCGGCATGATGCACCATGCCGTGGAGAGAGCGCTCTGTGGCCTGCCCACTTGCGGCAGTGAGAGAAGCTAGGGCGCCCTCCCTCCTTAATTCTCGCTGCATATATAGGGTCAGGAAGGTTCCTTTACTCTGTATTGGCACCCACGTGACGCAGTCACGTGCTTATTATCAGTATAATCCAGCAGGCCTGCGACCTCGTCCGGCCCGCCCAGGCCGTCCACCGTCGCCCGCCCCGGGGCACGCCCGGCGTGTCCACTGTCGTCAGTCCTATAGTGCATGTGGTCTTCGATCCCTGCCTGCGTTCATGAAAAACAACAAAAGACCTACGGGCCGGGTATATACTATACACTGTGCCGACTGGATGGGTCTGCATGCTTGAGCTTGAACGATCAGTCAGGGGAAGGCTTGGCTTCACACTCCGTTTCCCTTGAGGGGAGCGTGGGGTCCGCATTCCTGCGCGCCCTCCCCATGAGCCCTCTGTTCACGCTGGTGCCGGCCCTTTACGCCATCGCTCTCCGCCACCAGCTGTTTGCCCCGCAACCTCTCATCACGGCAGGTGCGTCCTGCGGCAGCTGCGGGCTTGCTCTCGATATACTACTGGGACGCACTACATCGCGTGCATGGGTGGCCAGCAGAACCAGAACTGGTTCCTCTATTTCCATACCGCTCTCCTCCGGGTGGTGTGTGCCATGGTTCGGTCGGTCTTTCCCCACTCCACCATGCATCAAGCAAGTACGCGAGGACGCGGATGGGGCCGCCCTCTACTCAGGCCTGGGCAACCACCGCCCCGACATTACCGTGCTCGACTACGCCCGGGCAGGGTTGCCACGTACCTGCTCATCGATAGTCTCCGTGGCTAGCTCGGCCGCTCTCCGGTCGCCACATCCTCCGGGCGGCTGTGGATGCCGGCGCTGCTGCTGCTGTGGCTAAGCGCGACAAGTTTGCCTCCTACGACAATGTGGGGCCCCACCGGGTCATCCCCTTTGTCCTTGAGGAGTTCGGGGCCATGGGCCCCAATTATAGATAGCGGAGTTTTTCCACAAGTGATGCCAGCGCCGTGAAGACCGCCTCGACCTCGAGGGTCAGACCGCCCCGTGGTCTGGGAACCTGCACGTGGTCCTCGTATTGGCGGCAGCGCCTGTCACTCGCCCTCACTCGCACCGTGGCTGATGTGTTACTCCGCCGCCCCCGGACCGACTTTGTCGCGACCCATGCGGTCTAGATCCCTCCCAGGCCTGCATGGTGGGCCGGAAGCGATGTGGCTGCGTGTCGAACGTAGTTGCATGCCAATCTCACCACCGTAGTTTATCATTCTTAATGAATACATATGGACGACCTGCGTGAGATGCGGATCACTGCAGCTAGTGGGCGCCGTCACTCGGTCACTGACGTCCCGGGCCAGGAAGTGCGAGCTGGCCAAGGTCAAGCAGCTCATGGGCAGCAGCAAGTCCGGGCCGCGGGGCGATGGCTGCCGTGCGCAAGCCGACTGGGAAGGGCCCGGCCTCCCAAGACGTGCCTTACTTGGAATTAGCTGTCACCTGCCTTACCACCATGCAGCATTCTCCCACGCAGCGTGACCATCAGTAGCTGAAGGTGGCTGGTGCATGGGAAGGCGGGGCACCGGGGGGGCACGGGAGGTGTCTTGCCCCGAGGCTGCATGGCCATACTGATATGCTGCGGTGCATTGAACCGCATCTATGTAAGTGCCTGGACCAGTTTGACTTCGACAACGTCTTGGGCAATGGGTGGCTGCCGTGCACTGTCATTGAAGCCGACCGGGAAGGCCCTCACCATGTCATGCCGAGGCTTGGAAAACCCTATGTACATTCAGGACCTGTCGGAGCATCCTGTGAACCGTGCCGTCGAGCTTAGCCGCCAGTGTGTCCGTGAGGGTCCACGCCTCGGCGCCATACGTAAGCACCGTGAGGACGACATGAAGAGCATTGCGCTTGGGGTGCATGCTCGCCCAGGTCCTTCGAGCGCCAGTAGGTGTTGAGCGAACGGAGCCTGGCCCAGGCCAGACCGATGCGGATGTCCACATCAGTCGGCGGTGTCAGGGAGCATCCTCCCCAACAGTTTGAAGCGGTCACGGAACGGGACCTCCGTCCCGTCAAGCAGTCGCGGCAGCGGACCGTGGGCGACTGCATGGATCGAGGCCCCAGGAGCTGCTTGACCTTGACTGGAGGCCCCATGAGCTTGCTGCCCATGAGCTGCTTGACCTTGGCCAGCTCGCACTTCCTGGCCCGGGACGTCATGACGGTGCCCACTGCAGTGATCCCCATCTCACGCAGACCTGTCCGGTCCATAGTAACTAGTATATGGTGTCCACCGTCCAGACTCCAGAGTCGTGTACATAGAGGCGGGCGATCGCCATGCATCTCAGTTTCCCCTGGGCTGCATGGGCAGCCGGTGCGATTTCCCGGCCAGTATCTTCCTGCTGATGGGCATGCATGTGGGACATTGAGGGGCGGACCGGCTGACCTTCCACAAGTGGTACTGCTGCTGGGCCTTGGGCGGCTCTTCTCCACGATCGTGCGCATCGCATACTGCAGGCCTGCAGAAGCTGGCTCATTGCAAGGAGGCCATGGACCACGAGGAGTTAATTCATTCTGGACTTCCACGTACTCGCAGATGAGCATACTCAAGAATGCATGGTTGTGACGCTCACCACGCAGCTGACCAGGACGGGGGGCCGCAAGGATCGAATACAAGAAGGCGGGGGAATAGGCGTGCGCTATAGGCTTAGACAGCTGGCGCTGGGGATTGATGGTGTCTTCATGCTGCCAATTCCCATCGTGTATGTATGTATATCAAGGAGACAACCAGCACAGCTGGCCAGAAATTGGGAGAATCCGGACCATGTTAGCTCGAGCCTGCCGTTATCTTGTCCGCGTGTTCGAGTCGTTCAGGATTACGTGCGTGGAAGAGGAAAATGCAAGACCGATGAGTAGGATCCTGTCATCCTGAAATCGAGGTTGAGGAATTGCGGAGATGAAGTGCCGGCCGGCGGCTGAAACGATTCCGATGGAACTGTGAGTTAACGCCAAGCGCATTGGCGTGTTCCTGATTTGGCCGTATCTCTACGATTCCAGCGGCACCGGAACGAGTTCATTCCGACAAGCATCAAGAAAGTTATGACGTTCCGACTTCCCGGTCGCGCGCGAGCGCGAGCCGGCTGTTCTTCCAAGTCGTGCGTGAATATGTGCCGACGGCATACTGGGTCGACAGTAATTCCTGGGCTGACAGGAAATAGGTGCTGTACCTACGACGGTATTGGATTAATACGTCGTACGCAGGAAGTAGGCTGTGGTCTGTTGGTACCGCAGGATTATAGTCGTGGACTATTGGGTGCAGACGCAATAATCACTGTGTGGACTGTACTCTGTGCATGGTCACTGTGCCTGTATAGCAGACCTACTGTATAGGATCTGGACGCTGTACAGGTTATTAATACTGTACCGGGGTACGTGTTAATACTGAGCAGGCCCTACGAGACTGCTCATGCAGGCCTAGCAAAGCACAGTGAACAAATATATAAAGAATAGGCCAGTGCCAACTGGTCATCTTGCGAGCCCGCCCCATGTGTGTTGCATTGACTTGGCAAGCTCGCGATCGTGTCTAAGCCTCAAGTGCCTGAGTGCTGTAAGCTTATCCAATTTTAACAAAGCTCCGTTCCAACCACATTCGCATAATTGCTGCATTGCAACCATATCCTTATACATTGCGCTTAAAAACGTTAACTCAAATTATAAGCAGTCGATCTCGACGGAACAACCAGGAGGAGGTTTGTTGCTGTGTGCTGCGTGCAGCGTTGACGACGTGCATGGTGAAGCTCGTCGGTGTCGAATGGTGCAGGAAGAACAACGGCAGCAGAATTTCCGGTTTCCTCGATCGACAAGCTGCTGGTGGTTCTATTTCCCCTGAATTGCGTCGTGTTGTTCGAGATTTATCCCTCTTGCTTGCAGATCGGCCACCTGTTGATCGCAATTTTGCTCAGTTCATCGACGACCAGGTCGAGGACTGCATGGGAGCGCAGCTTGCGGCACGTCCGGACCATCGTCGTTCCGGCGCACCGAAGCGCAGACGACATTGAACAAGAACTGCACGGTCTGGTCGGAATACAGTCCGTGATCACAGCATTGGTCGACAGGGTGCGTGAGGAGTTGGTGTCCAGGGGAGAAGGAGCTGCGGAGCCGGCTGGTGCGGTGCGACAAGAGCTCGCGCAGGCATGCAGCGGCAGGTGTGGGCGCACAACGTGCGTTCGCAGGCGCAGTTGGCGACGGGGGAATTTCGGCAGGACCAGTTCGACGTGAGCGGCGAGTGGCGGAGCGCTACAGGCGGTTAGCAGAGATCGAGTCGGCTGAAGGAGCCATCGCTGGAAATCAGCGTGCGACGCGGGTCGACAGGGTTGTCTACAGGAATCCGGAGTGGCGTCGAGTGCCGCTTCATGCAGGAGCTACCCCAGCCTCTAGCCGCGTGCGTGTAACGCAGTGGGAGGAGTTCGCATCTCGTGGTTACGATAGCGACCTCGAGGCAGGCGCTGTGGGGGTCGCTGATTTAAGCGACGAGGAGCTTGGCGACCGCGAGGTGCCAAGGTATAACCCACGGGGTGGCAACGACGGGTTGTCGCCTGTTTACTACGCCAACGGTGACGACGCTGTCATCGCGAGCCGACAGCGGGCTGACGACGGGGCTGGTGGCGGCAGGGTGCCAGAGCTCATCCGTGTGAGCGACAGCGACAGCGACAGCGACAGCGACAAGGAAAACCAGGTGGCGCCAGCGGGTGGCAGTGGTGGGCTTGACGAAGTGGTAACACTTGTCATCTTCTTTCTTGTAATTCAGCAGCGTATATTGCTTCAATTGCTGTCTGGCCGGTTGGCTGATCTGTAGCAGTCCTGAACAAGACCCATCATCAGGCGGAGCCAATTTTCGGAAGGACCGTTAGGTTCGCCAGAATTGGCGAAGCTTATAAGGCCGTACACTTGAGAAAACATAGGAATAGGGGATGAAAATCCGTCAATCCATCCATCCATCCATACATACATCCACCGACTTTGTCCCGAATTTGCAAGCATAAGGGTGAGGTTCTTCCGAAAATTGGCTCCGCCGTAGAGTTTCAACGGGCAAGTTGCAAACACGCACGTTACTTGATATGAGCGAGGGAGCATCCAACCAACGAGGACGTGGGGTCGGCTTCGAGCGGCGCGGCGCTGATATGGATGGACGCGGTGGACGAGGAGGAGGGCCTGCACTAGGGGACCAGGCTGGTCTAGATGATGATCAGAGTCAGGGGTGTCAAGGCGCTCAGAACGCGCCAGCAGCGGCCCAAGCAGCGCCTAGGCGGCCGACCGTAGCCGAGGGTTACGCTGTGCTGAGCCAATTTCAGTCAATCAAAGACAATTGGCAGCCCAGAGACGCGGAGAGGATGCTGGAGGATATGAACTTGTACACGGACATCTACACCGGCGACAAGCTTCGCATTCTGACGTCCAGTGCCTACATACGGCAGTCGGCAAGGCGGCTGTTTAAGTTCGTCCGAGAGCGCCATTCAGCGGGGGATACCTGGGCCGCGTTCATGACGCGCCTCAGGGTGTTCTTAAGCGATAAGAGGACCATAGATGGCTCTCACTTGAAGCAGGAGTACCTGGACTACAAGCCCATCAAGGGGCATGCAGTTGGTTGTCCACGCGTTTAAAGACTTCTGTAAGCTGAGGGAGGACGCCATGGCTGAAGAAGGATTCTTCTGTGCAGACAGAATGGCCATGGGTGACTTTCTCAAGTCACTGCAGCTGGATCCTATCACGATGGACAACGTGTCCATCCACATGCGCCAGGTCCACGGATGGGCTGCCATGACGGACCAGCTGTATGAGTGCTTCAGTGGCAAGTATGTAGGCGGGAAGCGCCCACGTCAAGTGCATGGACGAGGAGGCAGCTGAGCCTGCAGTCAAGTCCATGAGGGGATCGGGCCACGGGGGTCCAGCGTCCTCAAGATGGCCTGAGACCTCGTCGGTCAGGGGTCGAGGAAGGTTCAGGAGGCGGGGCGTGGCAGAATGGCTGGACGGGGGACACCTCCGAGGTCGGGACCTCCACAGTCCCAGTTTGACTTCAAGAGGGTGGGTGGTCCTCCCAAGGCTGGGCCCAGCAGTGGGACCTCACGGGACATCAGTCAGGTGGAATGTTATTTCTGCCAGGGGAAGGGTCACTAGTCAGGAATGAGTGTCCCTCGTACCTGAGGCAGGAACTTAGGTCAGAGCAAGCCAACCCAGGGTGGCAGCAAGGAGAAGGCTGGTCCATCCCAGGACAAGGGCAAGGGCAAGGCTGTTGATCATTGACTGGAGCCTGCACACATCCCTGAACCCTGAAGGGTGCCCCCAGGGGTGTGTAATGTAGCTGCTAGCTAGTGATGGCAGTGAGGGGCAGCCCCATGCTCTTGTGATAGAGCCCATTGTTGGACACGATGGGGCAAGCTTGGTTACCACAGAGAGTATGCCAGCTGTAGCTGCAGTGGTTACTCGCCAACGTGCCCGCCATGGCGGTGCTGAGCCATGGCGGGTATAGGACCTGGTGCTGCTGTGGACCCAGGTGGATCTCAGAAGCATTCTGACCGTGCAGGACTGGCACAGGATGGTCAGGATGAGGATAGGACTGTAGACAGTCTGACAGGCACGACCCTGGTGCCTCCTGTACATAAGGGATCTGTACATACCTTGAGTGCTAATAATGACAATAAAAGATTTTCTCTCTTAAGTATGACATTGCCTCAAGGTTGCATACCATGTTTGGCCATGCAGCTCAGTCTTTGCAAGTTGCTAGACAGCTGGGAGGAAGTGAGTTGTACTCCATTTGCCAACAGGTTGCTCAAGCTTGCAAGTGCAGGCTAGTTGCTAGAAAGCCCAAGCAGTCTCATGCCAGGTCTCCTATTTTGCAGCCAGGCCATGTGCAGGTAGATATTCAGAGAATCAGGGGTTTGAAGCTGCTGGTGGCAGTGGACAGATATACCAAGTACAAGTCCCTAGAGATCCTGCCTGACATGGAGAAACCTACATTGATTGCTGGCAGCTCTGAAGTTGACTTGAAGGAGCAGGTACCCTGGGTTGGAGTTGTTGCAGTGTGACATTCAGTTTGAGTGCTGTGAGAACCTGCCAGAGTTTCCAGAGTTGCTGATTACACCCAGGGAGAGCCACGGCCAGCAAGGGGTGGTGGAGAGAGCCATCCAAGAGATCAAGACTGTGCTGCTGGTGGAGAGGATTCCAAGGACGTCATCTGCCATTGTGACATCTGCATGGCTACGTTCTGTGGAGGATAGGCTGAACCTGAGGACTCCCATGTTCTTTGGTGACATTGCCATCAATCCTCTTATGCTGCATACCAGGATGCTGCCAGCTGATGCTGAGCAGGCATGGAAGGAGAAGCTAGAGGCCAAGTTCCTCAAGCTGAGGCAGAAAGACAAGGGCTGGAGTGTCCTAGAACCTAACGTTGGACAACAGGTTGTTGTGTGGAAGGAACCAAGCTTTCCAGGGAAACGTGGCAGCTGGCATGATGGGGTGGTGACCCGAGTAGAAGCCGCTGGCCATAAGTGCTGGGTGGCCATTGATGGCTCCCAAGCAGTGCACCGTCTGTCCTGGTCAAAGATCCGTCCCCGGGGAGGTAATCAAGGAGACCTCTTCCAGGTGCCCGCTGGTGTACAAGGCGGGGGTGACGTGGAGCTTCCTGATCAGGGTGCTACAGCTGTATCGAGCCCTCAGGGTGACCCTGGCCCGGCCCCTGGGGTACCTTCACATACGGTGGTTGGGCAAGCAGGCGGACAGGCTGCACCTCCGGAACGGCCCGACACCAGGCCTAGGGGTGTGCGTCTATCAGATATTGTACAGGCTTTGCAAAGAGCCAAGAAGGAGCCTAAGGTGTCCAAGCTTGTCCAGTTGGATGAACCTGAGGTAGCTGCCATGGAGATAGATACCAATGCACAGGTTTCTGTCATGGGACCTCAGCATACAGGAGAACTGCTGGTCGGAGAACCAAGTTGCCCCTGGGTGTCTGATTTCAGTGGTAGGACGCATCTAAGGGTGTTGGGAGAGGTTACTGCCCCTGTCATGGGTGTGGATGTGACCTTCCTTGTCCTAGAGGACTATGATGGCCCTGTGATTTTGGGTCAGAATTTTCTGGGCAATCCTGGGATTTCTATCAGAGCTACAGCTCTGAGAAGAGATGGCTGGGGGATGATTCCCCTAGAAAATTTCAGGACAACATTTCCAGTCAGGTGCAGGGCCAAGCCGGTCAAGGGTGTAAAATGGGATGAAGGGGAGGTGCCCCCAGCAGCCAGTTTGGTGATTCCAGCTGTGTTGCACCCCAGCAGCATTGGCATAACTCACAGGAGCCTTGCTGCACACTCTCCTTTGACATATGACCAGCTAGTCCAAGAGATGAGCTCGCCTACTTTGTTTGAGGCTTGGAAGCTCGCCTTCTCCAAGGCATTGGAGGAGTGGTTGCAGTTTGAGTGTGCTGCACCAACAGACAGGCGTCCCCCAGCATCAAGGAAGCTTGCTTTGAGATTTGTGCTGAAGAGGAAGGTTGTGGATGAGGTATCAGTGCCCCATGTCAGACCTGTCCTGAACGAGTATCACGGCACGGGGAGTCTGCTGGGAGAGGAGCTGTACACGCCAGGGATGCTGCATGACACGTGGAGAATTTTGCTGTGTCTATACGTGGGGTTGCTGAACAGTGGAGCAGCTATGTCATCAGTGCTGCTGGACTTCAAGAGGGCATTTTTAAAATCAGACTGATCCAGAAGTGGCCAGGAGGGTGTGGAAGCAGGATGAGCCTTATTGTGTTGAGGTGCCTGCTATCTGTCCAGAAGCTGGAGCTGCATCAACATTTCCTGGTTATTCTGAAGGGCCTGGAAGGACTCAGGTCGAGCCCTATCATCTGGAGGCTCACGCTGCAGGAAGCTCTGATCAGTGAGTGTGGCTTGAGAGTGTCTTCAGTTGATCCCTGTTTGTTGCTGACCCATGCAATGGGAGGGTCTGCCATGCAGTGTATGCTAGTTTGCATGGAGATGATCTGCATTTGCTAGCCCCCACAACCTGGCTGAAGACGTTTATTCCTGTCATCAGTGTCAAGTTTTCACTGGGCAAGGAGCTGTGGCAGGAACCCAACAAGCCTGTATAGTGTTCTGTGGAATGCAGGCTACCCTGTTCAAGAGGGATGGGGAGTGGAGTATCAGGCTTCAGGCTGGAGGAGATTATAAGCAGACCATTTTGAAGGCCTTGCCAGAGAAGATCACCCAGGCTGCAGGTCCTGAGTTGAGAGGCATGTGGGCCTGGTTTGCCAGCATCTGTGGTCCTTCTTTGATGGTCCATAGCAGAATGCCTGATGGTGTGCTTGAGGATGAGAAGCCTCGAGTCATAGCCCAATTGGTGGAGAGTACCCCTGATCTGATTTTGTCTGGGATTGACTTTGCCCAGCCTATCACCTTGGAGATCTTTGTTGACAGTTCCATGGATGCTCGCCAGGTTACCAAGGTCAGGGGGAGATCTGCTGCTCTGTTTGCGTTTTATCAGAGCAGGGCAAGTTTGTTCAGCTGGTACAGCAGACTGCAGAAGAGGGTCTGTATCAGTTCAGATGTGGCAGAATGCAGGGCCATATGTGAGGGGATCCAGTCCTGGCAGTTTGTACAACATAAAGGAGTTAATGCTGGAGCTGGCTTCAGTTACCCCTTGGACCTTGCAGATGGAGACGTTTTTGCTAACAGACAGCATGGGTATGGTCCAGTTTGTTCACAAGCAGCTGGCCAGGAGCCGGGATCTGGATTATTTGTTGCTGAAGGAGTTGGCCAGTTTGGTTGACTGGAAGCTTATCCCTGGCGAGGAGAACCCTGCTGATGCATTGACCAAGCTGCCACACAAGGCCCCAGCCCATTACAATTTACTGAGGAAGCTCATGAATGCTGACTGCCAAGTTGGTCTATCTGTCTAAAAGCTGAGAGCTGGGTGCTTAAGTCTCTGGATATCAGGCTGGGAGCTCAGTTGACTGTACATAATCCTGAGCACACCAAGGTTAAGGGGTGAGACATGTCTCTGGTGTGGGAATGTCTGACATTGTCTCTGATGGAGAGATGTCTATCTGGGGTTTTCATCTCAGTCTGAGGTTTCCCCAGATCTGTGGTTTGTGGGCGGGCTTCGATTCCCTGGTGCCGTCTTAAGGCGGAGTTTCACGGACTGGCTGACCCATCCATCATGCTGCAATGAGGTGGCGACAGGTCCCCTGATTTTCCACGGTTGGAATGAGTAGTATAGGAGCTTGTGGGTTTGCATGTGCTTCGCGTAGATATTGTATCTGGTTCGATAAGGGGCAGCTTACCGGCGCCGACTCCTGTCTGGGGGTCAGCAATGTTTTCTGATGAGCTGTTGTGGGTGATCCGTGGGGTTTCGCCTAAGGTCCTGAAGGTTGTCCATACTTCTCAAGTTCTTCACTGAACACCTATGGGCTACCACCACAGTTGGCCAACCTCTTGTACATGGGTAACACAACGAGCCTCCCAGGAAGAGATAGGGACTCATTGTAATTTGTTTGTGCTCCTGAACCAGTATGGGTGCTATGTACATATAATAAGGAATCCAAGCTGGCTGTCATGCCCAGAGGGTTGTGACTTGTAGTCGGGGAGGATGTCCAGTACCCATTGTGTGTGCTTGTATGTAGAATTGTGTGAGCTGCTACATGCAGCTCAAGAAAAGAAAGGATTGCATGGAGTTAACGCCAAGGGCATTGGCGTGTTCCTGATTCGGCATATCTCTATACGATTCCAGCGGCACCGGAACGTCGGAGTTCATTCCGACAAGTATCAAGAAAGTTATGGCGTTCCGACTTCCCGGTCGCGCGCGAGCGCGAGCCGGCTGTTCTTCTAAGTCGTGCGTGAATATGTGCCGACGACATACTGGGTCGACAGTAATTCCTGGGCTGACAGGAATTAGGTGCTGTACCTACGACGGTATTGGATTAATACGTCGTACGCAGGAAATAGGAACCTTAACCTGTGGTCTGTTGGTACCGCAGGATCAGTCCTAACACTGGACTGTTGGCCGGTGCAGACGCAATAATCACTGTGTGGACTGTACTCTGTGCATGGTCACTGTGCCTAGCTGTATATGGCAGACCTACTGTATAGGATCTGGACGCTGTACAGGTTATTAATACTGTACCGGGGTTGCTACGAGGCTGCTCAGGCCTAGCAAAGCACAGTGAACAAGTATATAAAGAATATGCCATATGCAGTGCCAACTGGTCATCTTGCGAGCCCGCCCCACGTGTGTTCAATGCCTTGACTTGGCAAACTCGTGTCTAAGCCCTCAAGTGCCTGAGTGCTGTAAGCTTATCCAATTTTAACAAAGCTCCGCTCCAACCACATTCGCATAATTGCTGCATTGCAACCATATCCTTATACATTGCGCTTAAAAACGTAAATTAACTGTCAGAGCAAGCCAGCCCAGGGTGGCAGCAAGGAGAAGGCTGGTCCATCCCAGGACAAGGGCAAGCTAGGGCAAGGGTGTTGAAAGAACTAATGGGTTTGCCCTCTACAATGCTTGTGATTGAAACCCAAATGTGCCTGTCCTTGCAGGTACAGGCTATGGAGGATGGGAGCAAAGAGACAGAGACTCAGTTTGAGGCAGAATGATAGTGAGGAGTACCTTTGGCAAGGCTCCTCAGTTGTTTTATTAACTCGAGGAAAAAACACAGGCAGAAAACTGGAATGACCTGATTGGCTGGCTAGGAATGTGCCTGGGAATATTCTCATGTAATACTCAGGCCACCAATCAGGTTAGGTCAGTGTACAGGCTACCAATCAGATCTAGACAAGAATAAATCTTATCTTGTAACTGCTGTACAGCCTTATCTTGTAACTGATGTACAGTCTTAACTTGTAACTGCTGCACAGTAATCTAACTATTTAATAAAAGATCTCTCTGTGTGTGATCTGATGATGATGAAGTAAATCTGGCGTGAACATATCAGCGCCACATCTGACATGCACAGTGTACATGTCAATCAGTCAGCTGTCCTGTCATAGATTCTCATCTGACATGTCATAGGTCAGCTGACATAGACAGATTTGTCAGCTGCCTATAAGGATCCACTTGGCATAGGTACTAATCCCTGATTACTAAAACTGGCCACAACTTTCTCATTTGTAGGCCAAATCCAACGGGATAAAAAACAGTGGCTCCTGTACAAGAGCCTCTATCTATCTAGCCAGGTCAGGTGGGTACAAATACAAGGACCATGTCCTTGACACCCCCCTTACAACACATGACCTTGCTCTAGTGCTATCCTGTCAAGTATAACACTTAGAGCAAAAAAGCTCTCAGCCCCTGTGGGCATATACAACTGCATATCTAAGTAGACACCAGCAGCTTGTCCCGCAGGGTGATGAACCGTGCCCTTCCCAGGGCCTTGGTGAAGATGTCAGCCAGGTTGTCCTTGCCAGGGCAGTGACGCATGCAGATGGAGCCCCCCTCCACCTGCTCACGGATGAAGTGGTAGCGCACGTCGATGTGCTTGGTGCGCTTGGGGTGCACAGGGTCCTTGGCCAGGGCCACCGCGCCAGTGTTGTCGCACAGCACGGTCGTGGGCCCCTCCACAGGTGCACCCAGGTCTCCCAGCAGGCGCCTGAGTGGCAGCACCAGCTGGGTGACGCTGCTCGCAGCAATGTACTCTGCCTCGCAGGAAGACAGAGCAACAATGGGTTGCTTGCGGCTGCACCACTCCACGGGCGCACCCCGGAACAGGACCAGGTTGCCCGTCACAGAGCGTCTGGACTCTGGGCAGTTAGCCCAGTCAGCGTCAGTCCAGGCCTCCAGCCCCCCTTCCTGACCATACCGCAGACCCTTGTCCCTCGTGGTGTAGAGGTACCGGATCAGGCGGTCGGCAGCCTCCATGTGGGCCGCCGTGGGTGCCTGCATGTGCTGGCCAGTTGGTTGACAGCAAAAGCAATGTCTGGACGTGTCCACAGCGCGACATACAGCACGGCACCGGTTTTGGACTGATACAGCTGGGTGTCCGGGGCATTTAGCTGCATTCCCCCTCGCGTTGGGGACTAACACGGGACACACTGACCGGGGTGCGTACAGGGAAGGAGGGAGAAAGCCCAAAGCGGGCAGCCAGGGCCTCAATATACACAGTTTGGTGCAAGGAAAGAGACCGGGAAACAGGGTCGACATGGAGAGAAACACCGAGGAAAAAAGAAGGGTCATCGGACTCGGTGATCTGAAACTTGCTGGCCAAACGATGAGACCACGAGGCCAGCCAGGAAGAGGAAGGACTGCCTGCAATAATGTCGTCGACATGGACAAACACAAACGTACGAGACGTGGGATACACGTACAGGCAGGAATCCGTTGGGCTTTGTACAGCACCATCGGAGAGAAGATAGGCACTAAATGTTTTGTGCCAGTTACGTGGTGCCTGCTTGATGCCATAGAGGCTGCGTTGCAGCTTCCACACCAGCACATCACCAGCGGCATCACGCTGCTCAAAGCCAGCAGGAGGACGCACATAGACGTCCTCAGAAAGTGGGGCGTACAAAAACGCAGTGCGAACATCAAGTTGCTTCAGCACATACCCAGACGAGACACCAAAAGCTAGTGCCAAACGAATGGTGGAGGAACGAACAGTAGGGCTAAAGACCTCAGTGAAATCTATGCCTTCCCGCTGAGCAAAGCCCTTCACAACAAAACGGGCCTTGAAACGGCCATCGCTTTTGACAGCAAACACCCACCGAGATGGAAGGACCTTGGCAGTGCGAGGAAGAGACTTGGAAGAAACGAGTGAATATACTGCATGCTCGCGAATGCTAGAAAGCTCACTATCCATCGCAGCACGCCACTCAGGGCTAGCATGGGCCTCAGCAAAAGAGGAGGGGATGGACGTGGAACCTGAGCTAGTGTGGAGTGAGAAAGTATCAAACAGATCACGCACACTCATGTAGTCAGGGTAAAAACGAGCCCATTTAGGGGAAACACGATCAAGAGGGGTTGTGGGTAACACCTGAGCGAGGGGATCATGTGCAACGCCGTCGGACACCAGTGCAGCAGTGGCCATAGCGGCAGCCGGTTGCTTGCCGCGGAGGGCCTGCACTAATTTGTGTAGCTGGGACGAAGAAGGAGATTCAGCAGCAGGTGTGTCTGCCGTCGACACGTGTCCAGGTGGTGTAGAGGTAGAAGCCGACGACGCCTCCAGCGCAGGACTTGGTGCGAAAACAGGTGCAGACTCAGACTCAGCGGGTTTGGGCTCAGGACTTGGCGCTGGCGCCTCCTCCAGTGGCGAGCCCCCCTCACCACTGGCATCCCCCGACAAAGCCTCCAGTGGCGAGCCCCCCTCACCACTGGCATCCCCCAAAGCAGTGCCCCCACTGCTGGCAGCGCCCACAGCAGCGTCCTCACTGCTGGCAGCGGCGCGCCGCGCCATGGCTCTAGTCACAGGACCAGAGGGCGGTAGGGCCAGAGTAGTATCAGGCCCAGGGACAGAATTCTCAGTGACCGGTGGCAGCAGAAGCTCGGAAGCCTCCTCCCCCTCCACCAGTGCCGGCAGCAGCTGAGGTGATGGCAGGGCGTCGTTGCGCCAGGCCTCATTGAAGGCCACGTGGCGACGTTGCACCAAAGTGCGAGTGGCGGAGTCCAGGATCAGATATGCCGGCGAGTCGGGAGCATAACCGACAAAAATGCCAGGCATGGCCTTGGCCTCCAGCTTGCCACGATGCCCTTCCACACGATGCCAGGCTGGGCAGCCGAAAATGCGCATGTGCGACAGATCAGCGTGATGACCTGTCAGCAAAAAGTGTGGCGTGGCATCACCAGGATTCGAGGAGCACGGCAGGCGGTTCAGGATATAAATAGCACACTGGAGTGCCAATGCCCAGTATGCCTTCCCCAGGCCGGCGTGTGTCAACATCGCCAGAGTCATGCCCATTGCCAGGCCCCAGAGCCGCTCCGCTACGCCGTTCTGCTCAGGGCAGTAAGGCGCGGAGAACTCCTGGTGGACGCGGTGTTCAGCACACACCGCCCGCCAGGCTTGACCGGTGAAGACCGCGTCGTTGTCGGTGCGCAGCACGACAGAGCCGGCGTAGAAGGGGCGAATATCGCGGACGAGCAGCTCTGCAAACCGCCCCACCGCCTCGTCCTTGGTCTTGAGCGCAAACCCCCATCGCCACCGAGTGGCATCGTCAGTGATGCCCAAGAAGTAGCGGGCTCCCCCCAGCGACTCGACGCTCATCGGGCCCAGCAGGTCGCCATGAAGCTTGGCGCGCGGCACAGTGGATCGCCGCTGCCCTGGCGGAAATGGCTGGCGCTTGATGAAGCCAGCCGGGCAGGATGGGCAGCCAGGAGCAGTTGGACTCCTCGTCGTCAAGTTGGATGCAGGGATGGCGACCAGCTTCTTGATGCGGTCGGCACCAGCATGGCCCAAACGCCAGTGCAGCAGCAGGTTAACCGGCCGCTCCACCGTCACAGCAGCCATCGCTGGCGCTGCCTTCGCCGCAGGTAACACGTAGATGTTGTTCTGCATGGCGATCTTGTGATGCTTGTTATCCAGCACCACTGTCTCTTTGTGGAAATCCACCTTGTGACCTGCCTTTGCGAGTTGCGCGACTGAAAGGAGTCGTGCATTCAGGCCAGGTACAAGCAGCGCTCCTTGCAAGCGCACGCTGTGGCCAGGAAGCTCCACAGCGATGGTGCCCTGGCCGGTAGCGTGCAGCTGTCCGCCGGAGCCAGCGATTGCCCTGCTGTGGGGGGTCAGAGACACAAAGTCAGAACGGCACGGGGACATGTGGCTGCTCGCAGCCGAGTCCAGCACCCAGGTGAGGTTGTCGCACGTATACTGCGTGAGAGCAGCAGCCTCCAGCGGCGTCGACGGCGACTCCTCGGCGATGGTGACCATGCAGAAGCCAGGCGGCAGTTCAGCCGCCTCCTGAGTTGCGTTGGCAGCGGATCCAGCAGGTGCGTTGCGTCCCTTGTTCTGGTTCCCTCGGTTGCCGCCCTTGCCCCCCTGTGCTGGTTGGGGTACCAGCGTGGGGCCTTCTCAGGATGCTCCTTCCAGCAGTCTTTGTCCTTGTGATTTGACAGGCCACAGTGACTGCATTTCTTGGTCCCCCCGTTCCCCTTGCTGTTGGTGTGGTAGGCCTGGCCAGTGCCAGCACTCTCCTTTTTCACCACAGCACGTCCCCCCTTGAGCAGATCCTCCGCCTCCATGAGTGCCCTCTTCACCACAGGTAGTGGGTCCTCCTCGTTGAACCGTACAGACACCAGCGCAGGGCGGTACTCGTCTGTCAGTGCTCCCAGTAGAATGGCAGCAAAATCACGGTCCTGGATGACTCCCCCTGCAGCCTGGTAGTCAGCACGTAGAAGCTCCGCCCTCCTCACAAGCTGTTGCATGGTCTCGTTAGGAAGCTTCTGTAGGCGGTGCAGCTTGCTCCTCAGCTCAAACCTGTGACTCTTGGTTAGCCTGGTTTGCTCATAGTTCTCCATGAGACACTGCCATGCTTGGCTACCAGTTTTGTTGGCCACAGTGGCCATTAGGCGTGCAGCTTCACCTGTTAGACAGGTGAGCAAAGCTGCCCACAGGGCCTTATCAGCCCTGTCATTCTCCTCAGTACCCAGCAGGACAGCATCCAAACTGAAAAGACTGACAACAGCCAAAAACAATTCTTCCACTCCTCCCACTTGCTGTAATCATCACCAGCTGCACCAACAAATTTCTTGCAGCTCTTGGCAACTGTTGAAACAAGAGAGGTGTAGTCAGGCTGTCTGGTAGCAGTTTGGGTGTCTTGATCCTCCATGGTTGATCTGGGTCTGGGTGTTGTCTCTGGGGTAGTCAGATGAATGTCTCTGCTCCTCAAATGCAGGGTAGGCATCAAACCTCCGATACCATGTTGAAAGAACTAATGGGTTTGCCTTCTACAATGCTTGTGATTGAAACCCAAATGTGCCTGTCCTTGCAGGTACAGGCTATGGAGGATGGAAGCAAAGAGACAGAGACTCAGTTTGAGGCAGAATGATAGTGAGGAGTACCTTTGGCAAGGCTCCTCAGTTGTTTTATTAACTCGAGGAAAAAACACAGGCAGAAAACTGGAATGACCTGATTGGCTGGCTAGGAATGTGCCTAGGAATATTCTCATGTAATACTCAGGCCACCAATCAGGTTAGGTCAGTGTACAGGCTACCAATCAGATCTAGACAAGAAATAAATCTTATCTTGTAACTGCTGTACAGCCTTATCTTGTAACTGATGTACAGTCTTAACTTGTAACTGCTGCACAGTAATCTAACTATTTAATAAAAGATCTCTCTGTGTGTGATCTGATGATGATGAAGTAAATCTGGCGTGAACACATCAGCGCCACATCTGACATGCACAGTGTACATGTCAATCAGTCAGCTGTCCTGTCATAGATTCTCATCTGACATGTCATAGGTCAGCTGACATAGACAGATTTGTCAGCTGCCTATAAGGATCCACTTGGCATAGGTACTAATCCCTGATTACTAAAACTGGCCACAACTTTCTCATTTGTAGGCCAACAAATCCAACGGGATAAAAAACAGTGGCTCCTGTACAAGAGCCTCTATCTATCTAGCCAGGTCAGGTGGGTACAAATACAAGGACCATGTCCTTGACAAAGGGCAAGGCTGTTGATCATTGACTGGAGCCTACACACATCCCTGAACCCTGGAGGGTGCCCCCAGGGGTGTGTAATGTAGCTGCTAGTGACGGCAGTGAGGGGCAGCCCCATGCTCTTGTGATAGAGCCCATTGGACACGATGGGGCAAGCTTGGTTACCACAGAGAGCATGCCAGCTGTAGTTAATTGTACAAGCTAATGCTGATACTTTTTATGCGCAAACCTTTTGACTAAGGTTAACGCATATTCTTACATCCTGCGCAGGATGTAAGAATATGCGTTAACCTTAGCTAAAAGGTTTGCGCATAAAAAGTATAAGCAGTAGCTTGTACAACTTAGAACCGGCGCGGCGCGGAAGTCACGGGTTCGAAACCTCGTGGGGACAGTGCCGAGTAGGGATTATTTGGGAGGATCCGCCGGGGCACCGGTCGGACCTAATTAATCGCCTAGCGAGGTAGATATCGGACCTTCCCGGGATTAATATCGAATCAGTAATTCGATATCGAATTAGTAATTCGATGCGGAAGTAAACCCTAGTTAGGGAGCCGCTTAATATTCCGCCCCAACGCGCAAAGGTTTTAAGTTGTACAAGCTACTGCTTATATTTTTTATGCGCAAACCTTTGAGCTAAGGTTAACGCATATTATTCTTACATCCTGCGCAGGATGTAAGAATATGCGTTAACCTTAGCTAAAAGGTTTGCGCATAAAAAGTATAATTAAGCAGTAGCTTGTACAACTTTTACGCCATCGCTCTCCGCCACCAGCTGTTTCCCCCGCAACCTCTCATCACGGCGGGTGCGTCCTGCGGCAGCTGCGGGCTTGCTCTGGATACTACTGGGACGCACTACATCGCGTGCATGGGTGGCCAGCAGAACCAGAACTGGTTCCTCTATCTCCATACCGCTCTCCTCCGGGTGGTGTGTGCCATGGTTCGGTCGGTCTTTCCCCACTCCACCATGCATCAAGCAAGTACGCGAGGACGCGGATGGGGCCGCCCTCTATACTCACCCAACCACCGCCCCGACATTACCGTGCTTGACTACGACGGGCAGGGTTGCCACCTGCTCATCGATGTCTCCGTGGCTCGGCCGCTCTCCGGTCGCCACATCCTCCGCGGGCGGCTGTGGATGCCGGCGCTGCTGCCGCTGTGGCTGAGCGCGACAAGTTTGCCTCCTACGGCAATGTGGGGCCCCACCGGGTCATCCCCTTTGTCCTTCAATGAGGAGTTCGGGGCCATGGGCCCCAAGACAGCGGAGTTTTTCCACGAGTGCTGCCAGCGCCGTGAAGACCGCCTCGACCTCGAGGGTCAGACCGCCCCGTGGTCGGCCCAAACGTGGTCCTCGTATTGGCGGCAGCGCCTGTCACTCGCCCTCACTCGCACCGTGGCTGATGTGTTATTCCGCCGCACCCGGGCCGACTTTTTCACGACCCATATGCGGTCTAGATCCCTTCCAGGCCTGCATGGTGGGCCGGCAGCGCTGTTGCTGCGTGTAGTTTTGTGATGTACATATAGTTAATTGTACCTTGTGCAGCTGGCGTGATCCTTGGATGTCCGTGTCAGATTACTTCAGGGTTACTTCTCCCAGTTATCGGGTTTTTCCTTATGTTGCATGCCTCTCTCACCCCCGTAATCTATCATTCTCAATGAATATATATCGCAGGGGTGCAGGTCGAAAACCATTTCTGGCATGGCGGCGGGGGCGGAAACGGAGATTCGGCTGGCGGACATCATCTATGCAGACGACACCACCCTCTTCGAGGACACTGAGCTGCCACGTGCAGACGTGGCTTGACTGCCTGGCTATCGAGGCCCGCGCAGTGGGGCTTGAGGTAAGTAAGTAAGTAAGTAAGTAAGTAAGTAAGTAAGTAAGTAAGTAAGTAAGTAAGTAAGTAAGTAAGTAAGTAAGTAAGTAAGTAAGTAAGTAAGTAAGTACTTGCGTGTCATGCGCAAAGGCATGCCACGGAGTACTATGCTAATCTCATTAGAAAAATAATTACACAAAAGTTTAAACAAATATCAACTGCATCATCCCCCAACCATTAAGCACTAGATGGGGATGTAATCCTCATCCGAGCTGTCCTCTACTGTAATGGCAGACGAGGCGGTAGTGTAGCGGCTATCCTAAGGACCAATAACCTCCACCTGCGGACTTCTCTATCCTGGCTAGCAATGGGCCGCGGGGCCCGTGGGGAGAAAACAGGAGCATACCCCTCAGGAAGGTGCTTATCGCAGATAAGATGCATGGCAGCCCATTTCTTCTTGTCAATCATGCGGGTGCGAAGTACGGATAGTCCCAGAAGCCCTGCATCTTCAAGCAGTTGTGTCACATAGGTCCGGGTCGCGCCGCGCCGGTGCCCGGCGCGCGCAAGTTTGCCAGTGGGTTGCGATGGGACCAGGGGACCCTGCCATATAGGAGGAGGTGTCTACCTGGTCAGTGGCCCCCCCGGCAGGGCCCACATCGGTATTCACCTTGTCTGTGCGGGCAAGATGGCCGGCAAAGAGGAGGCGGCGGTGTCGGATGGTATGGGTGACAAGAGGGAGCTCGCAGTAGAGCTCGGCCCGGGTGCGGCCGGCGTTCTTGGTAGCGGACGCCGAGGATATGACGGAGCATTCGAGTGACGGTGCCGTCAATTAAGCTGCTGGCTCAGGGCCTGGTCCAGGGTCCACGCCTCGCAGCCGTAATTAGGAGGATGCTGAGGACAAGGGCCTTGAACAGAATGCGCTTGCGTCGCTCACTCAGGTAGCGGCAGGTCCAGAACCTGTCGAGGCGGCGGAGGGCCGCCCAGGCCTGGCCAATGCGGGTGTTGATGTCGTCGGCCGTGGAGGGAAGCCAGCTGCCAAGGAGCTTGAAGCGAGTCGCCGGGGGGACGGGGCTGCCGTCCAGCAAGAGGAGGGTGGGTGGGGCTATCCCAGCAGGGAAGCCGATGGCCATGACCTCCGTTTTCTTGCTGATCATAAGCCCCACCGTAAGCTATGCGTCAGCCTACCTATGGTATTGCACTGGTTGTATTGCACCCACAGTGTTGCGCCCCGGCACCATGCCGTGGAGAGAGCGCTCTGTGGCCTGCCCACCTGCGGCAGTGAGAGAAGCTAGGGCGCCCTCCCTCCTTCTCACTGTGTATATAGGGTTGAAGGTTCCTTTACTCTGTATTGGCACCCACGTGACGCAGTCACGTGCTTATTAATTAATTAATTAATAAGCCCCACCGCCCGCGCTTCCAGTGATAAGCTGTCTAGCCAGAGTTGGGCTGACTCCGGGGTTTCCACGAGTGCCGTGTCATCAGCGTAGATCATCAGATCGCTCAGGCGGTAGGGTGGGTCAACCCCGCCGTAGCTGGCGTACTCCGTGACCTCGATCCCCGGCGGGCGCCCCTCCATGCACCCGGGCGAAGCAGGCTTGTGCACGCCGCATAATATAGTCCACCATAATGATGAATAGATATGGGGAGAGCACACAGCCCTGCCACACCCCGGTGTGCAGGGGGAACGCCGGAGTGACGCCGTCGGCGGTACGGACCCTTCATAGAACTCAGTGGCGGATGATCTCAACGATGTACGATCGGGACACGGAACAGGTGAAGGACCACCCACAGGGCGTCCCATATAACCGTATCGAATGCCTTGGTGTAATCCACGAAGATCAATAGCAATGGCAAGAGGCCGGGGGCCTGGCGGCCCACTTCCTCGATCAGGCGGCGCACGGTAATGGTGACCATAACACAGTTGCGACCAACACGGAAGCCCATCTGCATGGGACTCACCTAGGTGGGGATCGAGGCTGGCGCGCATGCGGTTCAGCAGGAGACGCATGAAGACTTTCAGCACGCAGCTTTGGAGGCATACGCCGCGGTATAGTTGCCGGTATCCGCGGCGGACCCCTTGCCCTTGTAGAGCATGACCCGGACAGCGGTCTTCCAATACGTCGGCGGGGGGAGGCCATCTCATAGAATCCGGTTGCAAACACCCCGGAGGAAAGGCTCAAGCTCAGGCATCTTAACCACCTCAGGTGAAATATTGTCCACTCCCATGGCAGCATCATTGCGGAGGGTGGAGATGGCAGCAGCCCATTCCTGGGGAGTCCACTCGTCGTGGGGGCCGTCCACCAGGGGGCCGGAGAGCGGTGGGACCATGGGTAGTCCGTCTGGCACTGGTGGGCGCCTGCGGGGGCTCAATGGGGCCGCCTCGGCTGGCCGCAGCTAGGGCGTGCAGCTGCATGCAGCGGGGTCAAGCGGGGGGGGCGGGCCAGGGGCCCCCGATAGTTTGGCCTGGGAGCTGAACCAAAGCTCAAGGCGTTCACTGGGGGTGCCTGGGATGTCAGCCCATTGCGTTTCCCGCCGTCCGGTGAGACGGTCGAGAGAGCGCCAGGCCGCCTTGTGCTGGTTGGCGGCCGTGTGGCGATTGATTTCGGCGGCAAGTGTCTCACCCCCTCCGCCGCCACCTCCTCCGCATGTGCGGCAGTATATGCTTGAGTAAGCCGTTCCTGGTTACTACGGGTACAGGTCCTCCCCGCGGCGGCGGGCCTGCGCTAGCGCCAGCCGGGCGGCAACCACCCGGGCGTCGCGCAGGTAGAGCGGGGCTGGCCGGGCGCGGGGTTGCTCGGGGAGAAGCTTAGAGCCAAGCTCCACCGATCGCATAAACAGTTCGTAGGGTGGCGTGAGATCTACACCGCGATCTGCATCCAGGTACATCAAAGGTTGCGCGTCCACGAAGGCAGACCTGATTGCATCGCGGCGTATGTCATCCTCTGACCACTTCTCCCTGCACCCACGGACGGGGCGTAAGCAGGTCCAGTCAGGGCGGGGCCGGGGGCGGCGGCGCGCAGGGGCCTGAAGACGTAGGCGCAAGGTTGCGGTGACCATGCGGTGATCCGATGCGACACTGGGGGTGGTCAGCGTACGGGCATCGATGATGGAAGAGCGCCAGCACTTGCGCACAAGTATGTAGTCCAAGCAAACACATCGCCGCCGAGGGAGCATCGAGCCAGCCGCCCTGCGCATGGGGCCCACAAAGGTCACTAGTGCATCAGGCGGTTTAGCAAACAGCGTATTGGCAGCAGTCAAGTCCCCCTCAGTGAGTAGTTGCTCAAGTAGGGGGGTGTTGGCATTGCTATCGGTTAGGCGCGGCGCATGCATACATGCAGCCCCCGCGGCCCATGGGCAGGGTCGCAGTTGGCATCCACCAAGATGGCAACGATGTATTGACGTGGGATCTGTTTCTCTGTGTCGAGCAACTGGTTGAAGAACGCTGCGCGGTCCTCGGCCGGGTGCCCAGCATGTGGGGCATATCCGACCATGACCGAGAGCATAATGGGGGTCCGTCCTTCAAGGGAGCGGAAAGTGCACTGAAGGATCAGATTAGAGCAAAGTTTGTGGTCCACGAGCTGGGCGGCAGCGCCGGTGGGGGAGCACAGCATGCAGGCCCACTCCTCCCTGACCCGGTGCATGCGCCAGGCCGCACAGCAGTTGCCATTGTATAGTGCGAGGGTGACACGCTGAACGGGGCCCTCAAAGGAGCGGCGGTGCTCTTGGACCCCAAGCACATCAATGCCATATAGGCGGCAGTAGTGGACAAGCTCGTTGGCCCGCGGGGCCGGGGCATTTCCCCCGGGCAGGGTGCGGACATTGTAGGTAGCGATGCGCAGCGAGTGGTGCCGGCGTTGGCCCAGCCGAGGGGGCGCCGGGGACCCGCGGTGTCGGCAGGGGGTTGGGGGGAGGCTGGCGGGGACGTGTGTGCGGCGTGAGATAACATAGTACTTTTCAACGCGCATAGGGCACCCTCCAGGCGGGCGGCGCGACTTGCTCGCCTGGTCTTGGGGTCAAAGAATGCAGCATACATACCGTTGGGAGTGCCGGGTTGCGAAAGCCAGCAGGCGCTCCTTGTTGCGAAAGCCAGCAGGCGCTCCTTGTTGCGAAGTTGGCGATGAAGGTCGCGGCTTTGACTCCGTTGCGTCGTCCGTGAGAAGCTTGAGCGGCTTGAGGTCAGCAAGAAGACAGAGGCTCTGGCGATTGGGCTCACTCAGCCACGGCCCGCCCTCTTTCTCGTTGACGGCTCACAAGTCCTGTATCGGGACCGCGTCAAGTTGCTGGGCAGCCTCCTCCCCAGCTGCGAGGCTGATGTGGACCACCGCATCTCCCTCGCCTGGCACGCTTTACACCAATACCGGGCCCTGTGCCGCAAGCCCCTGGGCAAGATAGAGAAACAGGACCTGTTCAATTGGTCCTCGTCCTCCCTGTTCTTACGTACGGGGCCGCTCATGTTCGCAATGAGGACCTGTACCTCGGCATGCCATATATATCACCAGCACCAGCAGCGGCGCCTGCAGCTACATAGTAGGGCACTTAGCTCGCACCAACCAGGTAGACACCTCACGTGGCCCCCCCCGCGGGGCTGTGCCCAGCTCAGCCTTGCCGGCAGCTCCTTACGTGGGCCGGGCCCAGCAATTCTCGCCACCGCAAGGCCCGCACCTTCACACACATTTGAACAGAGCTCTAGTCGCAGACATGGGGGGCCTAGTAGGTCTCTCCGTACGTGATTTGGAACAAGATGATGGCCATGGACAAGGCCAAGTGGGCCCAGCCAGGTCATAGAGGACAACGAACGGCCCCTCCCGTGGGGAAGCGCCCGCGTGTGCAAACATACGGGAGGCACACGCCAGACAGGTCCCCTAGGGTATAGAGAGCTTAGACTAGTTGTTGTAGATAGATGTTGTAGATAGATGTTGTAGATTAAGATTAGTTAGACCGGTATATAGGACTGTTTGCACCCATCCATCCACCCATCCATCCATCGGGGTTAATGCTCCGTGACTCCCCAACGGGAGCACGAGTCTAATTAATTAATTATTAATATATATCGCGTATACCTTCGTGCTCTTCCCATGGCCCCCCCATTCGCCTTGGCTCCCAGCCACTACTCGGTGGCGCTCCGGCACCAGCTATTTGCCCCGCAGCCTCTTGTTCCGGCCGGGCGGCCTTGTGGTAGCTGTGGGCAGCCGCTGGATCCCACGGGGACTCACTACCTTGCCTGCATGGGGGGCCAACAGAATCAGAATTGGTATTTGTATTTGCACACTGTCCTCCTGACGGTGGTGCTCGCCATGATTCGGTCGGTTTTCCCCCACGCGAACATCCGGTCCGAGGATGCGGATGGCGCTGCCTTCTATTCCCCCAACCACCGGCCTGACATCGTGGTGCTGGACTTTGAGGGGGGTGGCCGGCATCTGCATATTGACGTTTCGGTGGCGCGGCCCTTGGCTCTTAGCCACGTGGCTGGGGCCTCCCTCACGGCAGGTTACACGGCGGACCGGGCGGAGCGGGCCAAGCTCCTGGCCTACGTACGGCGACGTCGGGCACCATCGTGTGGTGCCCTTTGTCCTGGAGGAGTTTGGGGCCATGGGGCCCCTGACCTCCGCCTTCTTCAAGGAGTGTTGCCGGCTCCGGGAGGACCGGCTGGACCTGGAGGGCCACCGGGCCCCATGGTCGGCGCGGACCTGGACGTCATATTGGCGTCAGCGCTTGTCGGTGGCGCTGACTCGGGCCATGGCTGACATCATGCTCCGCCGTACGCGGGCTGATTTTGCGGTGCAGCAGGGCTATTAGGTTCCTCCCGTTAGGCGTTTCCATTGGTCTTATCGTAGTATAGAGCTTTGACATGGCTCTGTATATAGGTTTATAGCTGGGCGTTTGCTTTGGTTTGAGTGATTTCACTCTGCTGTAAGTAATTATATTTTTTAATATATATCGCGTTGTAATTAAAAAAACACGCCGGGTTAGTATAAAACTGGTCACATATCGGCAAGGATACTTATATGGTTCGTAGGTTAGAATATGCACTTTGAGGGGCTAATGCTCCACGCGGCTCCCCGGCAGGACCGCTAACATGAAATAAATTACACACAAACAACACAACACTCTCACACACACACGTTTTTCTGCATCGAATTAATTGGCGGAGGTTTTCCACTAGATTTAGTGCGCAGCCTGCATCAAAGAGACAACCAGCGCAGGCCAGAAATCGGGAGAATCCGGACTATGGTAGCTCGAGCCTGCCGTTATCTTTTCCGCGTTTTCGAGTCGTTCAGGATGATGAAGATGAATGGTGATGGAAATGTGTATCCTTGTGCATTGAAATTATGGCTGGCTTACGTGTGGAGCGACTAGATGACCTAGACGGTGGGGCCGGAAACAGCATGCTTGATCAGGGCGTGTGTTTCGAGCCTAGCTGGCCGGGAGTGTCTAGTGGTGAGCACCATTGCTGCGATCGCTCTCCCACCATTTACGAGGAAATACCCGCAAATGGAAAACCACTGAAAAGGTCTAGCTAGTCAGTCATCACGTTAGCCATGCCATGATTCCAAACGTCCAAGAACTGCACACGGTGCAAAGGCAAAAAGCCGGAGGACAGCACTTTCAAATGTGCGGCGGGAACCAAAAGCCCGCGGATGCCAGAAAACATCGTGTTGCGGCAGCGACGCGACGATGTGGACAACGAATCCAGTGCCAAGCTCGGAACGGCCGCAAAGGAGATCTGGCATCACAGGGTTCAGATGTGCGGAGATACTATGCGATCCAGCCGGTCCACGACCTGTTTGTAGAGCTTGTGCCAAGGGGCAGCACCGAACAGATGTGGGTGACGTTGCAAAAAACATCGGACTTGACGGAGCATAATGGCTCGGTCATAGTCTTTGACCAATAAACGCTGCAAGAGTTCAACAAGAGTCGTGATGAAATCAACACGATAAGAACAAAGACGGGAAAAACGATGTAACTGAGAAAGAACAACACCATATTTTGCTGTGTGGGAAAGGAGACTGTGAATATCGGGGTAACGAATAAAAGGAATTTGCTGGTATTTAGGATCCTTGCGCTTATCATAGACAGCCGTACGCCAGCCCTTCTTGTTATGGGTAATGTTAAGATCGAGGTAATTGCAATGAGTATCCTCCGACGTGAGCTTTAATGTGAGGGACGCTTGCGGGTAGATGCCAGGCAGACCAGCGGTGATATACAAATGGGTTGCGAAATCAGGGTTGTCGAAAGCGATGACATCATCAATGTATCGACATGTATGGATAAAACGCCTGATGAGAACATCATCGTTTGAGGCAATGAGATTCTCCATGAATGCAAGCTCATAAGTGTATAGATAGAGGTTTGCAAGGAGCCCGGCACAGTTAGTGCCCATAGGGATGCCGATAGCTTGTTGGTATACATCGCCCGCAAAACAGATGAAGGTGTTATCAACAAGATAAGAGATCCAATGAACAAGGTCAGCCTTCGTGATAATATAATTATAACCATCCCGCACGATAGCACCTGCCGCGATCCCTGAGAGCCACGTTGCCGTGGGCTTGGTCTGAGAAACACGCACGTGCAGGTGGTTGCGCCCGTGAGGCCTACGTGCATACAGACGAGTAAGGAGGCTATCTAAACGAGCTTTCAAATCGTGCAAATCTAGTGCGGTATATAGAGTGGTGAAATCATAGGTGGCTATGGGCATAGGTATACGCCTGCATGTACAGCTAGCTAGGCCATATGCATGCACGTGCAGGCAGCGCATTAATACGTCGTGGGTTTTGTGGGTGAACCCTGGGTAAGCCCCTTTAGAAAACTCCTCAGGCTCCGGTCCAAGATCAAGGAGACAACCAGCGCAGGCCATCTGGAAATTTAGGAAGATGCCTTTATATTCCCCCATTCGTTCGGCGCCTCTAAATGAGTTCCAAGCCTATAGATCTGTACGGCCACTGGCTGGACCATGATGGGGCAGCCCTACTGCATCCACCATGCCTTTGCTATCACGTCGAAGCTTTGTTGCACCCACATGCAGTATATGTGCTAGACTCGATCCCACTGAGTGAGCAGTTCAACTGAATTAACCTGTGGCCTGCCTGCCTTTCAAGGCAACACGAGAAGGGCCTGGCAGGTCCCATGCCCCCTTCTTGCTGTGCATCAAACAGGAATGAAAGGTACCTACTCAAAAGTTGTTACTCTCCCAACGGAGGGGGTGACTGTTCATGAATGAATGAATGAATGAATACGTCATAAACATCACACAGCTAGCTCTATAGCTAGCCTCATAAACCTAATAACACAACTCTGAGTCCTGCATGCTATATCATAAACATCTACAATTTCATAGACATCATGGATCCCGTCACCGGGGGAGGAACCCGCACAGCACAGTCCTCAGGCGGAGCCCGGCCGTGCGTTCTAAATTGTTATAGCCATGCACGGCCTGAAGCCTGTGGACATGCATATTGTCAAGCACACAACTCGTGAACCTAGTAGAAGATCGGAGCTCAACCCTCTAGATTACGGATCCATGTCAACCCTCTAGATTAAGTACAGCGAAACTGGTGAACGTAGGTACATCACTCCCCAGTCTAGCCTGCTGCAGGGCATGATCATGAGCACGAATTCTCTTGCATGAGCTCTTGCAGGCCCGCTCGAGGTAATTAATACTAGCTCACAAATGGTGCGCCACCTTGGCACGGACCAAAGCCCCCGTACAGACCGCGGCCACCCCCAACAATGCCACGTACAAACGGGCCTTTTTAATCATCTCCAGTGTCGGCTGGGTGAACCTCTCGTGGAACTCGCCACGGTCGTTGATGGATGGCAGCGGTTCATCGGGCACAGGTACACCCAGGAAGTCGCACAATGGCTTCCAGCCTTGCTTGAGGTTGTATATCTGCACAGGAGTGCGTGTCCGAGAGAAGGGCCACGGCCGGCCATCGCTCGTGGTTAGCAAGAACAACCCTCAAAAGTCATATAATTAAGTCTATTTATAGCACCATGCACGGATAACTAGTAATAATTATGATCAGCAGATTGTCACATCTAATATGCGTCAAGTGACATCACTGGGGTGCCGCAGATCAATGGCTGCCACTTACTTGGCAGATGCATTGTACTATAAGGTTACGGGCAAGAAGACAGTCTAACTTGCCCAGTGTGAGCTAGTATACGCCGTATTATGCGGTATATACGTCGTATCATACAATAGGGGGGGGGGGTTGGCGTAGTAACGTACGACTGGAAATGCGCCATATTAATTGCATGGTTAACGGAAATTTATACGCCGTATCATACGTATTTTTGCGTATTTTTTTCACGGAGCTCCGGAATTCGGCGCCAGACCTAGTTTTGGCATAGCTCACCTAGGCAGGTACGCAGCCTATAAACCGTACTCGGGGGCTTACCAGGAGTTGGTTTGGAGGCACCGTCGCGATCACTTCTTTGATGCGGTTTAGGTACAGCTGCTTGGCAAACGCGGGCCCAGGTTCCTCGTGGAATTTGCGGTCAAACATGTCCTTCTTGTCCCAAATGATGGCCTGCAGGGGCACCATTGAAGCCAGGGGGGAAGAGAGATCAGGCACAACGATGCACACGGAATAGGATTAGTGACGGATGACAAATGCACATGAAGTTGGTCTACAAGTGTCAGCTAGGTGACCGGAGAAACAACAGGTAGGCACTCGACATGCAATTGTATAGTTAGAACTCTTTGTGCTGCATGGCGAATGTGCACACTTCAATGGCCCAGCCCTGCTGTACGGGTTTGTTATGAACACCATGTGCATTATATTCCTGGGTACTATCCAGCCGGACGACGTGGGCCCTCACCGCTGTTCATCCAAGTATATTACTACAGACTGGTTGTCGAGCATTGACATTATTGCACTCACATGGACCATCCGCAGGAATGGCGGGTCGAGCAGTGACAGCGGCCAGTGGTAGTGTCCGCGTATGCGGCCGATAGTCTCCGAGAACGATGACACCCACACGTCCGCCGAGTCGCGCACCGTAAGGATGAACTTGGCGTTTGGGTACTTCTTGAGCATCTGCTTGTAGTAGCTCGTGCCAGGCCAATCGACTGATGAGCGGAAGGGTACCCGACCATCGGGGGCGCTGCAAGAAATTAGGGGTGGGATGGGGTGGGGTTGCCCAGGGCCGGCCGTTGGGTTGGGTTTGGGGGCGGGGACGACATCAAAGTAACACAGGTTCAACAGGCGACAGGCTTGGAGCAACGGAGAGTCCGCGCAGGCAAAGGTAATAATGCCGATGAAGCACGTCTATTATTGGCCAGTGAGCCATTTTGCTGCAATGTCCAATTATCATATGTAACCATTGAACATGCCATCAGTACGATGGCGTCCGGATCCATGTGTGTAACTCTTTAACGCATTAGTCATATCCTAGTATAGTCTGCTAAGATGGCATGGGGATGTGGGTGAGCGCCCCAGGCCTGAGTGTAGATGGGTCATGTGGCTATATATGTGAGGTGAGGTAATTGGAGCTATAAGCTAGGACGCGGAGTGGCAAGGAGAGATCGAGTTTTGTCTACGTGGCATGGCAAGCGGGTGACTGCATGGGTGGTGCGGAAAGATGGGGAAAAAAGTGTATCGCAAAACTCGTACGCACTACTAGTGCCACGCACAGTGATGAATATTGCAAACTGTGCAGCTGCCACATGCACAGGTGCACGTTAGGACAGCCGGCCGCCGGGCAATGAGGTCTTCTTAATTAAGTCCAATATGTGAAGGGTACAACAGCGGCCATGCAATCATATTCAATTCATGAAAGGATGCCATGAAAGGCATTTGGGCGCCTGCAGGCAGCCAAGTACGCCAGAAAACAGCTGGGTGAAAGGTGAGATATCCAATCGCAAGCGGTACTACGGTTCCCTCAGGTGAATTAAAATGGAAGGCTGGTCGAGCTGGATGCTGACAGTGGAGGCAGACAATACTGAACTTAAGGTCACATGGACGTTATACGTCGCAACTTCTGTTAACGACAACAGCCTGCAGCATATATATACTCACACCAGGAATATTTGCAGGCAAACCACCGGAACCTGCAGCTGTTAACGTTGGTCGACCATTAATGACTGATTCGACGGGTATTAGGATGTATACATTTTGCCCAATATTTCGGCGACATTGGCGGCAAAAGCACAAATATATAGCTAGTATTAACCCCACAAGGCAATCGTCGCGATCGTAGGCATATAAATTAAAAGGCAATATGACAGCTATCCGGTACGTAGCTGCACTTTTGCAGCTTAGAGTGCTGCACTTTTGCTTTGAGTGCTGCGCTTTTGTTTACCTGAAAATTTTGTCGAAATCGTATTCAGTTTTGCCCTTGCGGTCGATGGCATCCACCACGTCCATCCACTTCGCGATGTCGTTGTGTTTGATGTTTTCACACATGTGGTAACACGGTCCGAACCCCAACATTTCCAGCGCAAATTTCAGAGACAGGGTGCCAGTTCTCCCAAACCCTACTCCTATTACCTCGATAGTCATGGCTGCTGGATGTGGTTCCAAGTACACGGCCGGGATCGAATGGCAATTAGTCGACGACGTCAAGAAATATGCAGGCTACGCACGTATACACGGGATCAAACCGTCCAGTAATTTGTTAATTAATTTGGAGAAAATTATGGGGCCGGGATCGATATTATCGATATATAGCTGCCCAGGTTGTTAATGCTTCTGAACATGCTGCGAGAACGTACACCAGCAAATGAACAAATGGCTTTCATGCGACACGCTGTGCAACGTCATCACTAGGGCTCACTGCTCAGCCCGAGGCTGGTGATAATTTATAGTAATTCATGGCGCCGGCCATGACTAGGGCAGCCTGCGCAGATCAAAATCCTGGCCCAACGTCGACAGCTGTATATTTGTGGCAGAATCCCTCGGTGCTAGAATCTCGTCAGCATGACGAAAGTCCACGTTGGGATGTCTGACTGTCGGTCAGTTATCCCGCCCCGAGCCGATTGCCCGACGGCGGACGGAGACATCAAACCAGTTGTCAGACAATCTGTCAGTCTGTCAGTCAGCCAACGATAATTGTTGCTTTGTTGCTGTTGTTGATACCCACGCCGCACGTGGGCAGCAGAGATTTGGAAACGGCCGAGGGCTCTGAACAGGAAAAACAGTGGATCCGGGTGTTATCGGTTGAGCTGCAGTTGCGGAGCCCTGCTCAATTATTAGTGTTGTTGTTGGTGTTGTTGTTGTTGCCCAGTCGCTTTATCGTCACGTTGACTTGGCGATGCTGCGCGATGGGCAACTAATGCCTGCAACTTTACCTCATTTTTCGTACTCAGTTGACCAACCGTTGGGACTAAGTGAAAATTCCCACCATTGGTTGCGAGCAAGTCTTGAAAGCAGCTACGGTTTCGGAAGCTGTTTCCCAAGTATCGTAGTTGCCGGGAGATTCGGATCGGCGTGGCATGTGCCATGACAATCGGCGTGGCATGTGCCATTCGTCTTTTCGCGCGCTTTTCGGGGTGCGCATGCTACAGTCTGCTGCACGCTACTGCCTGCAGTAAGTTAACGCTAGCTGTGGCGGACAGCACGCCATTACTGCCTGCACTCTAAACCAGGATTTTGCACGCAATTGCGCGTCACCAATTGCGTGCACTACGGTGCGAAAGAATCTCCTGCATTTGCGAGGATAGTTCATGGACGTACGGTTGCCCCTACCGCTTTGCAGCTGACATTCAATGCTTTTGTGTGCCTGTGTGGCCCACAATGATGCAATAAAAGTCGGCCTAGCCCAGGGGTTCCTTCCGGTATTTTCCTAGCGTAACTGGTAAACTGTGAAAGGCCGGCCGAAGTTTGTGGTTATATTTTGCAGTCAATCGCTTGCTAAGCAATGCAGGTTAAAAAGCTCTAGGCTGTGGGGTACGCACGTTCTCTTTGTTCTGCCTGCCGGTAGGTGGTCATTAATTAACTTGTATGAAGGGATGCCACCGCCACCTCAGCCCCGCGCACTTTTGCGCTCATCGCTCTGGAGAAAAGGTCTTGCGTTTCTGATAATCCATGGTTACATGAAGCTGCCAGTTACGGCTTTTGCAAAGGAGGCATAAGCTGAAGATAATTTCTCCTGGGTGAAGGCCGCCGTTCTGTGCTGTCGGAGCGCACAACGTCGCCCAAGTCTCCGCGGTGTAGACACTCGAGTACATCAAGCGCCTTTCTGCGTCACCGAGCGGGGGCGAGGACAGCCCACTCAGGGCATGCAGACGTTTTTCCCCTCGGGACAATCAGACACCCGGAACCTTTTCCCCTCGGAGCAAGCACGGCTCCGCCGGAAGAAAGGGGCCGGATTAGACACGTCTAGGGATTCTGCGAGCTTCTGCTCAAGGCAACCCCCCATGCAGATGCGGCCGTGCGTCCTCACGCTCCAGGGACTCATGGCCATCCCGGGTGTGGGCGCCCAGCTCATGGACCGCCTCCCCCTGCTTGACCGAGTGCGGCTCCGCCTCGTGTGCCGGTCCTTCCTCTCCGCTGCCGACGAGTCGCTTTCCGCCGCCACTGCGGTGTTCGGCGATGACGTCGCGGGCCCCACCTGCCGGCCCGGCGGCCAGGGGCTGTCCTGGCTGCTGACCAAGTGCCCCAACCTGACAGCGCTGAGCGTGGCGTCGCGGGCGGACCACGAGGCGCCCTGGAGGGACCGCGACGCAAGTTCTTTATCCTGGCATCTGGGCGTGTTCAACAAGGTGGCGTCAGGGACGCTGTCGCTGGAAGAGATCGGCCCCCGCTACCGCGGGTCGCTGCGGTACCTCAACGTGGCCGGGTGCTGGGACGTGACGAGTGCTGGGATAATCGCGCTCGCATCATCGTGCTCCTTTTTGGAAGCGCTCGATGTCTCCTTTTGTGCCGTGGATGATGCCGCAATACGCGCCGTTGTGACGGGATGCCGCCACCTGTCGCGGCTCAGCGTGGCCAAGTGCCCCTGCGTATCAGATGCAAGCATCACCTTTTTGTCCGAAGAGTGCCGAGGGCGATTGACGTGGGTTGACGTGGGCGATACCCGCGTGACGGCGGCCGGAATCATCGTGCTGGCGATCCACGGCGGGGCCAACCTCTGCCACCTGGCACTCGATGGCTGTGCGGTCACGGACGAGTGTTTATCCGCGATCGGACGACACTGCCCAAGCTTGCGCCACCTGGGCCTCCGCCGGTGTGCTGGCGGGGGGGTGTCCCTCGAGGGCGTGCGCCAGCTGGGACTCGGGTGCCCCCAGCTTGACCACATGGACCTGGCTCAGTGTTCGTGGGTGGCAGACCTGGGTATTCGTTTACTGGCGGAGAGCTGGCCACACCTGACCCACCTGGATCTGGCGGCCACATCAGCCACAGATGCCGGCGTGGCGGCGGTGGCGCAGAATTGCTGGCGGTTGGAGCACCTGGACGTGGCGGGGTGCACCGGCGGGGGCATCACGGATGCAAGTATAATTGCCGTTGCACGTGGGTGCCCGCGATTGCGACACCTGGCGGTTTCCGGGTGCGATGACGTGACGGATGCTGGTATTTGTGCGGTGGCTCGGCATTGCCCGGGGCTGACCGAGCTAAAGGTGGCAGGGTGCGGGGTCACGGATGCTAGCATGCTGGCAATCGCCGACAACTGCGCCCAGCTGACGCGGCTGGATGTTTCTGGGTGCTGCCCCAATGTCGGCAAGGGCCTGGGGATGGTCGTGCGGGGTTGCCCCTGGTTGGACAGTCTGAATGTCAGCGACTGCGAGGGGGTGACGGAGGGGAGTATATACGAGGTGGGGGAGCACTGCAAGTGGTTGCGGGTGCTGC
>RPFO01001107.1:2500-7500 GCA_009746045.1 Mesostigma viride | reverse complement strand
AACCCCGGCTGTGTGGATGCTGCGCTTTGCGTCATGCGAATACTCATGGCGGGCTGAAACCAGCATTAGCCGGAGTCTGACCGCCTTAATAAATAGGAAGGAATTCGCTGCAACTCATGGCGCCTACAACACGGAGCTAAACTGCAAGGTTTGGGGGGTTCGTTATGCGTTGAAGCAACAGTATGGATTCCAATCCCGAGACGGAGCTTCGACTGCGGCAACATGGCGGGGGGAACCGCACGGAGGTGTGCTAGGGTTGGGACGACCTTCAGTCCTGGGCATGCTGACTTTGCGTTTGTCCGAACCTTGCATTTTTAATGACGGCCGTGTCGTGACCATCGGAGGCAATGTCGTGAAACTGTGGCGGGCGCAGTGGGAAAACAATCGCTTTCAAAATAGATGCAGTTTATGAGCTAAATGTCTGCTGCATGTGGATGCTTATAATTTACGCTGGTCTACGTGGTAGAGACTTCCAATACCTGCGCATGTAAACGTGAACACTCCTTCGAGTCGGCGAGGACATGTTCACGCGCGGGATGCTGGCGTTGGCACGCTGTTGAATGCTTGTACTTGACATTCATTAGTTGACGTAGTTGTAACCTGACATTCTGAGTAGGCAGCAGGCCTTGCTGCTGAAGCGCGTGTATATTTTTCTGGACTGGGTGTGCATAATTGTGGCAACGTAAACCGTTCCTCTTTCTTCTTGTCGGTTATGGCCGTGTACTTTTCTAAAAGGGCAGGTAGGTGAAAAAGCTTCTCCATTTTTTGGTGTATTACTTGTTTGTGTGTTCGTGGTAATGAAAGCTACATCTCACAGCTTACTACCGAGTAGCCAACAGCGTTACGTAAAAATTCAACTGTACGCAAGGTACTTAACCGCAGTTGCGAGTCGTATAGATGTTATCAAATTATATGATGTATCGGAGTGATCGCAGGTAGTGTGAAAACCATGCAAACTGTGCCGATAGTTCATGGCAGACAAACCATTTCTTGAACTGACAAACTGTGGACGCAAGGCACTCAACCTGTTGACGCTGCACACCCATACCTGCTCGTGCATTGCACACCCATACCTGTTGAGGCTACGCACAAGCATGGTGGTGCTTGTGGATGGTCATGTAACACCGGGCGTGCCCTGTTTCGTTATCTTAACGTTTACTGAGCATTGATGGGAGTTTTTCTTTCCAATTGTTTCTCCTTAAGTAAACCCTGGGGAGCCCTGGAGGTTGCCGCCAAATGGATAGCACCTGTTATATATGTTGATATACGTTGATAGAGCTCGATTTCCTCTGCACTGCGGCAGCGGCTCACTTCAACACATTGCTGCTTGAAAAAATGCATTTTGAGATTATTATATACTGCAAGCTTTTCCGAACAAGCTTCTCATGAATAGAGGGGCCACTCCCTCCCCCACCTCTTCTGTTTGTTCCTTTCGCATTCTTTCTTTACCCTTTCTTCCTTTACCCATCTTTTCTATTCATTATTCCTTTACCCATTCTCCTTCACCCATTCTTCCTTTACCCATGCTTTCTTTACCCATTCTTGCTTCACCCATTCTTCCTTCACCCATTCTTCCTTCACCCATTCTTTCTTCACCCATTCTTCCTTCCTTTACCCATGCTTTCTTTACCCATTCTTGCTTCACCCATTCTTCCTTCACCCATTCTTTCTTCACCCATTCTTCCTTCACCCATGCTTGCTTTACCCATTCTTTCTTCACCCACGCTTACTTAACCCTTTGCCACCTGGCCGGCGTCTTCACCCCTTGCACCGTCATCCCGCAGGTGGAGGCTCTCTTTGGTGACAAGCTGCTCGACCTCTTCTTGTTCCGCCGCCTGTACGCCCGCCATGGCTCCCACGTGCGCTCGGGCGACATGACCCTGTGCCGCAATGGGATGGCGTCCAATGAACGCCTCGCCTCGGTGGGCCGCCGGTTCATCGTGGACACCAACCTGATGACGGAGGCCCAGTGGGCCCAGTGCAGCGCCCGCAGCAAGGGGACGGCGGTGGAGGCGCTGATCGGGCGGGAATTTTTGAGGGATAACGCGGGGGGCGGGTCGGGGGCGTGCCAGGTGTCGCCCCGCGTGGGCGCCTTGGTGGAGCAGGTGCTGGACGCGATCGAGGAGGAGATGAGGAGGGAGGAGGGAGCCGAGGGGGAGGAGGCGAGGCTGGGAGAGGCGGCAAAGGGGCCGTGGGAAGGGGGCGAGGCATACGGCAAGCGCAACGCGGTTGAGGTCCTCCTCATGTGGCTACAGTCGCAGCGCCACCCAAGGCCCGAGGAGACGCTGGCGGTGGGCAGCGGCCCCCCATTTGAGTGCACCTTCCAGTGGCCTGAGCGAGGGATGTGTTTCCAGGGCGAACCGTCCGCCAGCATAAAGGCGGCGAGGGAGCAGGTGGCGCGGCGGGCGGTGCGGGAGCTGGGTATTGACGCGTCGCTGGTTGTCCCCCTTCCTGTGCCCGTGATGGGTCCCTCTCCTGCCCCTGTGGCTGGTGCAGCCACGCCGGCGTCCCCCGCTTCTACCGGCGTTGCTGCTCGTGATGATAATGCTGCCGCTCCTGCTACTGCCGCACCTGCAACGGCAGCCATGCCCACGGTGTGTGCAGCGTTTGTGGGTTCTGCCAACTCTCGGTGTGCTGCTGATGCTGCCGTTGTCACCAGGGATCCGACAGGCAGCCCTGAGGTTGCCCCTGCCACTGCTGCTGCTGCTGCTGCTGCTGCTGTTGTGGCGGCGGCGGGTGCGGCTGGCACTGCGGGCCCTCATCGAAGCACCCACACTGATGGGGCGGCTGCCTCTGCCACACGTGCCCCCAATGGGGCGGATGAAAGTAATGTTGGCGTTGGGGGCGATGGTCTAGTTGGTGCCGCTCGTGACGACAGCATCACCTCCACTTCATCTGCTGCTGCTGCCGCTTCTGGCGCCGCACCTACAACGGTCGCTGCTGCTAGTGCTTCCTCTTTCCGCGGTGGCACCACTGGCAGCAGCAGAGGCGCCGTAACCAGCGAGGCCTCCAATCGATTAGCTGGCGACGATAGCAGCACCCCATCTGGGGAGCTCGGGCAACCATCCTGGGGTGTTTCGTCACCTGCACAAGCCGTTGCTGGTGAGGTTCCGCACCTGCAGAGCCTAGCGGACGCTGACATTGACGTGTGCTGGCAGCCGGCCATGCCGTTTGCCAGCGAGGGGGGTCGTGAGGGGTTCGTCGCACAGGAGGCGCCTGCGGGGCCTTTGCCCGAGTTGCCGTTGCACGAGGGGCCTTCGGACAAGGGGCCTTTGGATGAGGTGGAGTCCTGCCGGGCATGGGGCATGGGTGCAGCGACAGCTGGTAGCAGTAGCGCCGCGCTGGATGGTACGGAAGCAAACGGTGCCATGCTGCTGAATATCAGCAGGGACCCGTTCGCTGTCTCATGCTCCGATGACAGCAGTAGCTTCCATGCCACTGGCATGAGTGTCAGTATTACCGACGGGAGCTACGGAGCCCGGGCCACCGATGGAGGTCATGACGTCGTTGGCAGTCATGTGGACATGAGTGTGTTAGGACCGCTCCATATAGCACACAGGTGGCCAGAGCACGGGGCAGAAAGGGAACGCCCGACCGACACGCCTGCCGCGTCGCCCAGCGAGCCATTAACAGACCTGTACCATTATCTGCAGGTGGCCTACAGGTGCCAGCGGCCAGCAGATAGCATCCAAGTGCTGCCTGGTGACGTGGGCCCTGGTTTTGTGGGCGTGTTCCACCTGCCCAATGGGCCTAGCTCGGGGCTGCGTGTCGTCGGCCCGCAGCAGCAGAGCAAGCGGCTGGCGCGGAGCAAGGTGGCGGAGATTGCGCTGCGGTCGTTACGGCAGCAGCGGGAGGCGCCACAGAGCCTACCCGTGCCCAATAGCTGTGCTGCACTGGCATGGCAACGGAGGAGAAAAGTGTTAGCTGGCAGAGTTGCTGGGTATGCTGGTGTGCACCCTGCCTCGGCGTTATGCTGACCCATGCTTTAGTATCCCTAGGCACGCCCCTACATTGATGCAGGGTGCGGCACCCACACGGGCTGAGACAACCAGCGGTCATTGCTGGACGTTTTGTGGAGGCCAACATGCCGGCCGGGCCCTTGACGGTAGTGAAGTCGGATATCGTACCCTCCAAGATCGCAATCGTGCATGCCAACCATTTAGCACCGGACAGATCAGTAGGCTAGTCCTTTGAACATCGATCAATCTTAGGGTTCATTCTCTGTGGCTCCCCAATGGGCCTGCGTGCAATCCATTGACGCAAATTACTTAATATTACCAGGATAGGATTACCATCATGACTTGTAAATGTCATGGATATAACATCGCCGAGCGCGGCCGGGGTGCCACCTGTGGACTTTCCGGGATAGGCTAGGCGCATTAAATTAAATTAAAATTAAATTATAACATGACTGCGTTGGGAGAGCATGTAGCACGTATTCCTTGCTGGATGGATGGAGGTGGGCGAAGCCGCGGAACCGAACTAAGCTAACTCTAAGCTAATCTAGTATAGATCGAAAACCCTAACTACTCTACTCAGCAAAGCGCCCCTTCCGCTTTGGGGGAGGGGGCCTGCCCACAGGGGCTGGGGTGTGAGCCTGGACAATCTTCTGCCACCTCTTCGTGTTCATGCATTAATTAATGAAATCCAAATTCCAAGCAAGAAAGAGAGAGTGAATGCGGTGTTCAAACTGGGCTGGGACCACTAGGTCGGCCAGCAACATCTGTGTGTAGTAAGTAGTTCATGCATGGTAGGTTACCCAGCTTCCTAGGAATGGCTAGGCATGGATATGTGTAACCCACGTCGCAATGGGCTCACGCCAGGGCAGCCACCTGGCATGTCTACGTCATCTGGAGGCAGATGGTTCGCAAGGATAGGTGGCAGGTAGTCGTGAAGGAGACCACCCCCAAGTCAGTGGGGACTCCACGTGTGCTCGCATATGGCATTCACAGTGATTCGATCGGGCCGTACGTGGTGCCCACAATCCCGTAACTAGGTCT
>RPFO01000226.1:17500-81116 GCA_009746045.1 Mesostigma viride | reverse complement strand
GTGCAATTGGCGTCACCTGCAAAAAGGGTGCCGGAGAGGGCAGTGTGCAAGAAGGAGAACGGGGAGATGCAGTGCCGGGGGTCCTCTGGATGAACTGAGCGACAAGGTGGATGCACTAGGTCCCTCTCCTCCCACGGAGCAGGTGCAGGAGACTGTCAAGAATTTTGACACGGGCTTGCAGATTTACAAGTACGAATATGAGCCCAAGCGTCTCCCGCCTCCTCCCACCGGCTACCCTCTGTCCAAGTGCATGTGCGCTGTGTGCAAGAAGCCTGCTCTCCACGCGCACGAAGTGGTGAAGGAGGTCACCCCTCAGATGCTGGAGACTACTTCCCATTTCCGTGTTGCCAAGCTCGTGGTTGGCGACGTCGTTTGTGGGATCTGCCGCAACGAGTTCCTGGCCCAGTATGTCGACAACAACGTGGTCATCAGCAAGGCCATGTCTCGCGGCATGCAGTATTGGGAGTACAAGGGCCATATCGATGAGGTGTTCCAGTACAACGAGGAACTCCACAAGATGGCAGAGCGCGCCCAGGACAACACGCACACGGCCCCTCCAGTGACAAGTTTTACTGGCCTCGCAGGCAGTGCCAGAAGTGCATGAAGCGCATCGACATCAACGTGCAGAACCTGTATGTGGCTCCAAGGCCTCGTTCTTTTGACGTTGACTTGGTCTGCTACGAGTGCGCCAAGTTCTGCAGCCTCGTTTCTGAGGCTGTCGCTTTCCCGGGCTTTAGCCGCCCCAACAACCGTCTCAAGCGTAATGCAGAGGCCGGGGCTTCCTTCTGTACGATGTTGTGGGGTCCAACAAGCCCTATTTCTTCGCGTAGGGTGTCATCTGGGCACTTCATTGGCCCATGCAAGCCTATGGAGGCTACTGTTGATAGGGACTTGTGGTATTCTATTTTGTAATGAATAAGACTCTTTGCATGCAAATCCAACACTCATGCACTAGGCGTAGGACTTGACTTGTTTGCGAAAAGTTCGGGCTATGCGGATAGCCCGAACTTTTGGGGATAGCCCGAACTTTTGGAAACCTTGCTAGGGAAAAGTAAAAGTTTCCAGTGGGATCCCAGCCATTTGAAAAGTTCGGGCTATGGTTCGGGCTATCAGTTTATAGCCCGAACCGGACCCTTTTCCCCTTGGGCGGTGGTGTCATGCATTGTACATGGGGTAGGGACTTGGTTATTTGGACAGTGTGCAGTGTATGTGTGTGTGTTTCTTCCTTAGATTGCTAACACATAAAATATAGGGGTATTTCCTGTATATACAGATAGGATTGCTAACACATAAAATATAGGGATATTAGCTATGATATATATAGATGGCAATTGCTAACACATAAAATTTTATGTGTTGGGAAACAGAGTAAAAGAAAGAGTACATTCACCCATAGCAACACACCGTCCAGAGGGGAAAAAGGGGAGGTTCGGGCTATAAATCGATAGCCCGAACCATAGCCCGAACTTTTCAAAATGGCTGGGATCCCCACTGGAAACTTTTACTTTTCCCTAGCAAGGTTTCGAAAAGTTCGGGCTATCCCCAAAAGTTCGGGCTATCCACATAGCACGAACTTTTCGTGGGAGCCTATGGATGGGCGCCACGTGGCACGGTATCCCACGATAGTTGCCGGCGCCGCGCCGGCGCGGCGCTCCACGGAATATCCGTGGGAATATTCCCGGCGCGACGCTTGCACGGCACTATCGTGGGACGCCGTGGCCGAGAGGGTATAAAAGCGGAGTCACGGGCGTTTGGGGGTAGGTCTCGCCTCCGACACTGCCAGGCACACAGTCATCCACACGCAGACAGCCATCCTTACAGCTGTAAAATACACAATGGCCCATGCTGGTGCTACTTTCGAGGATCTGCCAAGCGAAATTTTGTTTGTTTTGGCAGAGCTCAGCTGGCCCTACTTGCGTGGTGTGAACAAGGCCTCTCACAAGGAATGGGAGGCCGTGCTGGCGATAATGGAGGCAAAGGTTCGCGCTGTGCGCAATTTGATTGACGAGGAACTGGAGTTCCGCGATGCCAACCCCTATTGGTGGTTCGTCGATATAAAGAAGGTGACACCCCGCCGCCTGTATGAGATGACGCCTGATCAGCTGAGGGCCATTTATGACAAGGTGTCTGTGCCCCGCTTGCGTGAGGCGGAGGGGTACTTGTACACTACCCGCGCTGATCGTTTGGAGCAGATGGATCACGCGTACACTGATTTTGTGGAGGTGCTCAACCGAACTGTCAAGGTCCCCGTTGGCCCCCACACTAAGGCGGCGAGGGACGCCTATTTTGCGTCCATTCCTGATGTGGATCGCGAGAATGTGATGGAGCGTCGCGTTGATGAGTTGGTCACTGTTCTGTGCGCGGGATTGGTGGCTGACGACACGGAGGCCAACGGGGGCGTGCCAACGGGTTTGGCCGACCTTCTCAGCGACATTTTCGATGAGTACAAGCACCGGATGATCGGTCGTATCTTCACCCATCCATCGTATAACCGGGTGATGCCTTAAACAGGCAAATAGGGATCAACTGATATAGCCTATTGGAAAAGGCTATATCCCATGGACTGTCTTATATAACTTTTAATAAGACCCGATTCCTATTGAAATTTGTCTCACAATGAGTCCCACAATGAGCCCCACTTAAAAAAAAATCTAAACCGCATACTATAAATAGCTAATGGAGCTATAGGGGTACCAGATTCCCACGAACAATAGGGATTTCCCGCCACCCGCGCCTGTCACGTGATTTGTCTGCCACGTGGCATGACCCGATTGGTCAGCCCAGTCTCGTGGGATTCCAGATTCACATGGTGCCACGTGGCAGCCACCCACTCGACAGGGTGTCCCATGGGACTCCAGGGACCCCCATGGGTGCCACGTGGCAGGATCCCATTGGACAGGGTGTATCATGGGACGCCAGGGTCCCTGGGTGCCACGTGGCGGGTTCCGATTGGACAGGGAGTACCATGGGAGTACAGGGTCCCACGGAGATTCGGGGTCCCCGGTGCCACGTGGCGGTTACTGATTGGACAGGGAGTCCCATGGGTGCCACGTGGCAGCGTCCCATTGGACAGGGAGGTCCCATGGGTGGCCAGGGTCCCAGGGGTCCCGGTGCCACGTGGCAGTCGCTGATTGGCCAGATAGTCCCATGGGAATCTCAGGGTGCCACGTGGCAGCCTCCCATTGGCGGCTACTACGCCAGGGTCCCTGGCAGGGTCCCACGATATATTTATCCCAACAATTGACGGGTTAGAGGCGCCTCTAACCCGTCAATTGTTGGGATAAATATATCGTGGGACCCTGCCAGGGACCCTGGCGTAGTAGCCGCCAATGGGAGGCTGCCACGTGGCACCCTGAGATTCCCATGGGACTATCTGGCCAATCAGCGACTGCCACGTGGCACCGGGACCCCTGGGACCCTGGCCACCCATGGGACCTCCCTGTCCAATGGGACGCTGCCACGTGGCACCCATGGGACTCCCTGTCCAATCAGTAACCGCCACGTGGCACCGGGACCCCGAATCTCCGTGGGACCCTGTACTCCCATGGTACTCCCTGTCCAATCGGAACCCGCCACGTGGCACCCAGGGACCCTGGCGTCCCATGATACACCCTGTCCAATGGGATCCTGCCACGTGGCACCCATGGGGGTCCCTGGAGTCCCATGGGACACCCTGTCGAGTGGGTGGCTGCCACGTGGCACCATGTGAATCTGGAATCCCACGAGACTGGGCTGACCAATCGGGTCATGCCACGTGGCAGACAAATCACGTGACAGGCGCGGGTGGCGGGAAATCCCTATTGTTCGTGGGAATCTGGTACCCCTATAGCTCCATTAGCTATTTATAGTATGCGGTTTAGATTTTTTTTTAAGTGGGGCTCATTGTGGGACTCATTGTGAGACAAATTTCAATAGGAATCGGGTCTTATTAAAAGTTATATAAGACAGTCCATGGGATATAGCCTTTTCCAATAGGCTATATCAGTTGATCCCTATTTGCCTGTTTAAGGCATCACCCGGTTATACGATGGATGGGTGAAGATACGACCGATCATCCGGTGCTTGTACTCATCGAAAATGTCGCTGAGAAGGTCGGCCAAACCCGTTGGCACGCCCCCGTTGGCCTCCGTGTCGTCAGCCACCAATCCCGCGCACAGAACAGTGACCAACTCATCAACGCGACGCTCCATCACATTCTCGCGATCCACATCAGGAATGGACGCAAAATAGGCGTCCCTCGCCGCCTTAGTGTGGGGGCCAACGGGGACCTTGACAGTTCGGTTGAGCACCTCCACAAAATCAGTGTACGCGTGATCCATCTGCTCCAAACGATCAGCGCGGGTAGTGTACAAGTACCCCTCCGCCTCACGCAAGCGGGGCACAGACACCTTGTCATAAATGGCCCTCAGCTGATCAGGCGTCATCTCATACAGGCGGCGGGGTGTCACCTTCTTTATATCGACGAACCACCAATAGGGGTTGGCATCGCGGAACTCCAGTTCCTCGTCAATCAAATTGCGCACAGCGCGAACCTTTGCCTCCATTATCGCCAGCACGGCCTCCCATTCCTTGTGAGAGGCCTTGTTCACACCACGCAAGTAGGGCCAGCTGAGCTCTGCCAAAACAAACAAAATTTCGCTTGGCAGATCCTCGAAAGTAGCACCAGCATGGGCCATTGTGTATTTTACAGCTGTAAGGATGGCTGTCTGCGTGTGGATGACTGTGTGCCTGGCAGTGTCGGAGGCGAGACCTACCCCCAAACGCCCGTGACTCCGCTTTTATACCCTCTCGGCCACGGCGTCCCACGATAGTGCCGTGCAAGCGTCGCGCCGGGAATATTCCCACGGATATTCCGTGGAGCGCCGCGCCGGCGCGGCGCCGGCAACTATCGTGGGATACCGTGCCACGTGGCGCCCATCCATAGGCTCCCACGAAAAGTTCGTGCTATGTGGATAGCCCGAACTTTTGGGGATAGCCCGAACTTTTCGAAACCTTGCTAGGGAAAAGTAAAAGTTTCCAGTGGGGATCCCAGCCATTTTGAAAAGTTCGGGCTATGGTTCGGGCTATCGATTTATAGCCCGAACCTCCCCTTTTTCCCCTCTGGACGGTGTGTTGCTATGGGTGAATGTTACTCTTTCTTTTACTCTGTTTCCCAACACATAAAATTTTATGTGTTAGCAATTGCCATCTATATATACTCATAGGTAATATCCCTATATTTTATGTGTTAGCAATCCTATCTGTATATACAGGAAATACCCCTATATTTTATGTGTTAGCAATCTAAGGAAGAAACACACACACATACACTGCACACTGTCCAAATAACCAAGTCCCTACCCCATGTACAATGCATGACACCACCGTCCAAGGGGCAAAAGGGTCCGGTTCGGGCTATAAACCGATAGCCCGAACCATAGCCCGAACTTTTCAAATGGCTGGGATCCCACTGGAAACTTTTACTTTTCCCTAGCGAGGTTTCCAAAAGTTCGGGCTATCCCCAAAAGTTCGGGCTATCCGCATAGCCCGAACTTTTCGCCAACAAGTCAAGTCCTACGCCTAGTGCATGAGTGTTGGATTTACATGCAAAGAGTCTTATTCATTACAAAATAGAATACCACAAGTCCCTATCAACAGTAGCCTCCATAGGCTTGCATGGGCCAATGAAGTGCCCAGATGACACCCTACGCGAAGAAATAGGGCTTGTTGGACCCCACAACATCGTACAGAAGGAAGCCCCGGCCTCTGCATTACGCTTGAGACGGTTGTTGGGGCGGCTAAAGCCCGGGAAAGCGACAGCCTCAGAAACGAGGCTGCAGAACTTGGCGCACTCGTAGCAGACCAAGTCAACGTCAAAGAACGAGGCCTTGGAGCCACATACAGGTTCTGCACGTTGATGTCGATGCGCTTCATGCACTTCTGGCACTGCCTGCGAGGCCAGTAAAACTTGTCACTGGAGGGGCCGTTGCGTGTTGTCCTGGGCGCGCTCTGCCATCTTGTGGAGTTCCTCGTTGTACTGGAACACCTCATCGATATGGCCCTTGTACTCCCAATACTGCATGCCGCGAGACATGGCCTTGCTGATGACCACGTTGTTGTCGACATACTGGGCCAGGAACTCGTTGCGGCAGATCCCACAAACGACGTCGCCAACCACGAGCTTGGCAACACGGAAATGGGAAGTAGTCTCCAGCATCTGAGGGGTGACCTCCTTCACCACTTCGTGCGCGTGGAGAGCAGGATTCTTGCACACAGCGCACATGCACTTGGACAGAGGGTAGCCGGTGGGAGGAGGCGGGAGACGCTTGGGCTCATATTCGTACTTGTAAATCTGCAAGCCCGTGTCAAAATTCTTGACAGTCTCCTGCACCTGCTCCGTGGGAGGAGAGGGACCTAGTGCATCCACCTTGTCGCTCAGTTCATCCAGAGCGCACCCCCGGCACTGCATCTCCCCGTTCTCCTTCTTGCACACTGCCCTCTCCGGCACCTTTTTGCAGGTGACGCAATGCACCAGAGGAAACTTGGAATCGCCACTACCATTTGGCCACACATGGCCTGTGAGGCCAAATGTCAGAGTCCTTAAACCGAGGGGCGAATAGCCCAGGGAGAGGAGCAGGCACGTACACAGGCTCAGGCACTGGCGCAGCAGGCACTGGCACTGGCACAATCACAGGCACTGGCGCTGGCACAGGCGCAGGCACTGGCACAGCGCAGGAGCTATGGCGGAACAACCAGTCCTAGTTCTTGTGCAGCGAGGATATGGCAATCCATAGCATCTGGGAGAACCAAGCCCATGCAAGGCCCTAGTCGTGCCCTAGTCTGAGGCCCGAACAATGGCCCAGCTGCTGCATCAACGGGAAACATGGCGGTCTGCTGTTGTTTTCTGCGCTGGCTATGGCTGTTCTGTGGTGTGATGGTGCATTTGGTAGGCCTGCACGACCTTTGTACCTGTGGAAACTGGCCCTCCCACGAGATCTTCATCGGACGGCTGGGATCGATCCTCTAGAAGGTTCCATGGCGCGGCGCGGCGCGGCGCGGTAGTGACGTGGCGGAATGCCGTGCCACGGTACTCGGACCAGTATCCATGATACTGGTCCGGCCGTACCGGCGCCGCGCCGTATCCGGATACGCCGTACTATCATGGGAGATCTGAATTGCCGTGGACCGTCCGATCTCCGCCGCGTGGCAGCGTCCCGTGGGAGATCGTCGGTCCACGGAATATTCCGCGAAGATGCCGTGGGGCGGGGTACAAAGGTCCGACACCACGTCAAAGTGGGCACTTCTCGCCTGCTCCAGCATCCCAACAGCACTAGCACCACTACCACAAAGAAGACATGGCCGCTGCCACTTTTAACAGCCTGCCAGCTGAGATTGTGCACGAAATCGTGGAGTTGGCATGGCCCCACGGGTGTGGTGTCAGCAAGCAGCTGCAAGTGCCGTGGGACGCTGTCAAAGCTAAGACAGAGCAGCGAATGAAGCAGCTGCTGGATGCTATTGCCAATGAGCTTGAGGGGCGCTTCCTCTCTAAGCGCAGGCAGCCAGGGCCGTTTTGCCACTATACAGGATGGGCCCTGCGCAACTTTGCCATCGCCATCGCTCAAGGCGGTGTGCAGTCCCTTTCCACTTTTGAGAAGAGGATGGACGCCTGCAAGTATGGCGATAGGCGTATGGAGGTGGCAACTCTGGCCATCGACCTAGAGGTTAAGCTGTCTGACCGCGTTTGCGCGATTCCCCGCCTGTGGGATGTGATGAAGGAGTATGTTGAATCCATTCCTCAGGTGGATAAGGATAAGACCGCAGAGGAGCATTGCCGTGTGCTCGTGGACCTCGTGAAGGCCGAGTACGACGCCTATCTGCCTGTCAACTTTTCCCCCGCTGTCTGCGAGAGGGAACTGAGGGTCATGAATGCCACCTGCGACAAGATGTACGACAAGTTCTGTCGCCGCCTGGCCCTGGAGGGGGTTCACTAACTAAGTGCCCCTTTGGAATAGACAAAGTCCCCTATGGGCATTAAGCCTTATTATGATTCTAATGGAAATCCATGACTTTGTCTCTATCTCATGGCGTCTCATAGTACAATTGCACTAGGATTCGTAGTACAGAGAGTATATTCGAAGTAGAAATGCAGTGGGTGATACTACAGGTAGTACAGATTACTACAAACACGTAACTGCACGTACATTGTAAGATTTCCCGCTAGATTCCGTCCAATTGTCATGCCAGACTGCCGCGTGGCAGTCTGAACGGTCTGACATGACAGTCCGTACAACGCCGTATCCGTCAGCTGCCGGTTCGGACGGCCTGCCATGTCAGTACGTGCCACGTCAGTTCTGACAGCGCGCCACGTCAGTCCGCGCCGCGCCGGTTCCGCCGCGTGTCGGTTACGAAGATCTGCCACGACAGTCAGCGCACTGTCCCGTCTGACACCTGTCCGATCTGTCAGTCTGCCATGACAGTCCGTATCCCTGTCACGTAACTGCCGACGCGGCGCGACAGTTTCCTTCTAGCGACCGTCCCACGGCATATTCGTGGGAATATTCCCGGAATATGCCGGGAATATGCCGTTCGTCCTCCTCCCCACGAGGCCAAAAGCCCAAACACGACCAAAAATGCAGCCAAACCCTCACGAACCACTCAGAACAGCAGCAGGATACCACTATCAGCAGCTAGCCAGCTATGGCGACGACACAAGAACATGAGGCCCAGGAACCTGAGCGTACGTATTTTCCCATGCATGTCTGTTTTTGTGTTTCCTTGGTTTGTTTTTTGGGCATTTTCAGCAGCTGACAGGAACGCCATTGGCATTTTCTATTCATTCTTTGCAGGCTGGAACCCCTCTGACGACCTTTTTGACCACAACGACTACGACCACCTGGACGACGCAGGCACGGAAGTCAATTCGCACGCTGCGATCGACGACCTGGTGGCTCAGTCTCGCCCTGCGGCTGCTCCCAGTACGTGGTCTGCTGTTTTATGCATCCCTTTTCGATTGCCTGCTGGATTTTGCAGGTGATGGCCACTATCTGTTGGATGTTGCAGGTGATGGCCACTATCTGATACATTTTGCAGTTGTCTGTGTGTTTTCCTTTGCATGCAGGCCTGCTGCGTGGTGGTCCCAGCTCCCGTTCTCGTTCTGGAGGCGCTGGGCCCAGCGGTGGGGACTTAGCCGCATTGCAGCGCCAGCTGAGGGAGACGCAGGAGGAGTTGGAGCGCGAGAGGAACCGCAGCAGGCGTCGTTCTTTCTCCCCTGATCCCACTCGCGAAGAGCTCAAGAAGATGCGCTTGGCTCTCGAGGAGGCGAACCACAAGATCACGTGGTTCGAGAAGAGGCTGGCGTGCTGCGACATCTGCACCGAGCCCTTCGGCACGGAGGGGAAGTACCCCATCATCTACCTCGTGGAGGGCGTCCACACCTGCGTCCCTCAGCACTGCAACAAGTGCGCTGATATGCTCGAGGCCCACGCTCTGGAGTATAATTCTACCAGGCCCAACGCCCGTGTGATTGGCAAGCGCTGCCCAGAATGCAAGGAGCTCCTGATGCGCACTGGCAGCCAGTACAAGCGCAATGTGGGTGTCGACAGACTCACATTCACCCTTGTGAATGTGCGTCTGTGCGCTCGCGGGTGCGGCGGCGAGGTCGTGCTCGGCGAGGAGGCGATTCACGACAACACCTGCGCCAAGCTTGTCAGGCCCTGCCCCAACAAGCTTTCTCTCCCTGGTGATAACGGCACCGTGACCATCCTGGGCTGCACCTACCAGGCCACCAGCCGCGAGGACTTGGATCGCCACCTGCGCGTGGTGGACAACGTGTCAGAGTGTGGTTTCCGTGGTCTGCCGGCCGCCATCGCCGCCGCCGCCGCCGCTGCTGCTCCTCCTGCTGCTCCTGCTGCTGCTCCTGCTGCTGCTGCTGCTGCTCCTGCTGCTCGCGCTTCTTTCGCTGTTCGCGCTGTGGGGGGAATGCGGATTACCCCGCGGGAGTCAACGGTTTCCTGTCCGCCCTGCAGTACATCAGGGATCACCCCCAACTGCAGTGCTCCGGGTCTGCGGGCAATGCACTGGCTGTGGCCTTCTTTGAGGCACTCGGCGGTGGCGTTGGGTGGGACGCGCTGGCCGTGAGGCGGTTGGTGGAACGCTTCCGCGATGCGACGAGGCGCATTGTTGAGAGGGACGCACAGTTGGTTGCTAATGTTCAGCCCGGAGGTGATTGTGGTTGAGGATGAGTAGGGGGTCTAGAAAGGGGAAGGGGGCTATTCCTCCCTGTAGTGAGTGTGCCCTTGGATGCACCTCGTTGAGGACATTGTTGATTAGGGCTTTGCCTATTGTACATTGTAATAAATAAGACTCATTGCATGCAAATCCAACACCAATGCATCATTAGATAGGAACCCGCGGCCCGCGAATAGGACTTGAACGGATATCCCATGATACTAGAGGCTCCCATGATACTGGCGCCCGTCACGGTACGGCCAGGTGGACGGTCGGGTGGACGGTGGGGTCGCCCTAGGGTTTAGTAGACGCGTTAAGCTGAAAAAAAGGATTCAATGCGGAGTGATGCTACAAAGATGAGGCGTGGTCCAGACATACACTGGCTAATGCGCAAGCGAATGGCCACAATGTCAAGCCACTAGTCGGATGAGGAATATTTCCATCATCTGTGGCCACTTCCTGCAGCTCGTCGTCCCCCGCGCCGTACAGATCAAACCAGCCAGCGCCCGATCAGGCCTTCTACATTCCCAGACTGCTAGCAAAATGTGGCTCCCTTGTTGGGGATGTGGCCGAGACGGCCGACAGCGCGATCCTTGCTAAAGTTGCCTGGCTTAGTATACTCGGTGGCATGCCTTTGCGCATGACACGCAAGTACTTACTTACTTGCCTGGCTTGCCGAACTTGTATAATCGCACAGCTTGCACGCTCACCTATGGACGACTACCATGTCTTCCCCACGAACGGTCTTTTCCACCTCGTCAATCAGGTGGAGGTATTGATACTCCTCTCCCCTTCTGACGACTGGAACTCAAGGCATGGTCGCCTCTTAGGTGATTACCGGGCGCACAATGCATTAATTAATCGTGGTTCTCTGAACATAGTTTCTTTATAGTGAGATGGAAGGGTAGCCGCTATAGCTAGGTTATTGGGTTCACGTGACATACCTTCTGAGGCCGGTGCGGCCTGATCCGGATCAGTCGTGGCCAAAGCTTTGGCCAGTTTTTCTTGGCCAGGTGGCAGGAGCTACGTTGAGATATAAACCTGCCACTGTCTAGGTTTCTTGGCTCATGGCGTAGTGATTAACTAGATCTAGATTCTTTCTCTCACGCAATATGTGACCTAATAGCCCCGGCAGCCTTACGTAAGCTGCCGGCAATTAGAACGCCACATTGCGTCATTTGTTCAGACGCAACATTTGCGTGGCGAAAAAATGCCGTCCGGGCCAAGGCCGCATGACACGCAAAAAAGGACAAAAACAAACCCACCTAGCTAAGGTCGGCCTCTTTTCTTTTCACGAGGGCGGCGACAGCAAGCCAGGGGAAACGAACCTCTGGTTTGACGAACCTGTACTGTCGGAGCCATTTTTGGCCCTGAGCAGCAATGCCGAAGGGGCGCAAAGCTACAGGAGGGCAGGCAGCGCGCGGGGAGGACGGGACGCCCACACCGCGGGCTGCTGCCGCCAGTCACGCGCCAGTCGCCTTCAGCGCCAAAAAGAAGCAGCTCGCCACTCTGCTCGCCAAGTGCATCAGCCCCGCAGAGGCGGTGGGGGCAGTCGAGCAGGTCTTCGGTGCCGAGGACTGGGTGACGGACGCCAGCTCGTGGAGCTCGAGCCAGCTGAAGTCTGTCGTGCAGTTGCTGGCCGATCACGTTGATGTTGGCGACGTGTTGGACGCACGTGACCCAAACGGAACGTTGGTGGCAAAACTGCTGGCCGTGGCAGATCTCGCGGCGGACGAGGAGGAGGATCAGGCGCTGCCACCAACGACACCTGCGCAGCGAAAAATGGCCAAGCCGAAAGGCGCGGCCAAGGTTTCGGCAGGTGGGGGGGCTGTCGGAAAGGAAATGAGGGCGAGGTTGGCGACATTCGTTGGGGCACCTCCGGAAACCGAAAATCAGGACGACGAGGAGGACGAGGAGGGGGAGGTCGCAGCCGAGAAATTCATGCAAGGTTTGAAGGCAGCGCTGGGAGGAATGGAGGGGGCGGGAAGCCACTTCAAGGCCTCGAAAGGGGTGGCGCTGCCAAGCCGAGCCAAGAGCGTGAAATATCGGGTTTCGGAGCGGGTGCTGCCGGGGGTGTTGGAGGACGCCAGCGACAATGGGATGGGAATCCGGTCGTGGGTCATGACGGTAAAGCCTGGAAATTGGCGGAACATGGAGAACAGGAAAATTGTCATGAACATTGCATTGGCCATGGACACCCTTCTCAAGGAGCTGGGCTCAGCAGCCGGGGAGCTTGTGGGCATGGAGTACCTAATGAGGGTGGTGGCGGCCTTGCTGCAGGTGGAGGGCAAGGAGGGGGGGGTGGAAGGTGGCCAGCCACCTCCTGCCATTGGGGGAGGAGGCTGCACTGTCAGCCACCCCGGCTGTCAAGGCAGCTCTCCAAACTGCCATCCTCTTGGACAAGCTCAGCAAGGCTCAACAAGTAGGGAAATAGAATCCCAGCGGGACCGCTCCCTTTTCCCGCTGCCATACCCACTTAGGCCAGCGTACACCGCGTGGGGCAGGGTGAGATCGGCACGCCGGCGACAGCGTGCCACGCGCCGCCACCGCGAGTACACACTGCAATGCAAGGTAGTGCGTTGGCTTAATTGGCTGTGGGGAGGGGGGCAAGACCCTCCTCCTAACCCTAGAGGGGCGTGCTCTAAGGGGAGGGAGGAGGCCCTTGCGAGGGTCAAGAGGCACTGCACCTGGCACAGTCGCCGCGTAGGGGGCGTTGCGACAGGCCAGGAGCAAGAAGGTGCTGATGCAATATATGGGAAGCAGAATAAGTATGAACAACTGCGCGCGGACGCGGTGAGTCTACCAAAGGCGGAGGTGGCGGGGAAGGCACGGCTGCTCGACCTGTTGGCTATGCGGCCGAGCTGGCGGGAGATATATGCCAGCGAAGAGAACTGCATCAAGCCAGCGGTCGTGGCGAGCGCAAAGTATTGGAATGTGCCCAAGCCCAGCCGGGGATGCTCCATGGCTGAATGGGGCAAGCTCATGAGCCGGGCAGCGGGCGTGGGCATGGTGGCGTTCCGGGAGAGGCGGCCCAAGTGGGTGGATGGCTGCTTTGGAGTGGCCAAGGGGGTGGGTGAGCTTCGGTTCATCGTCAACAGGAAGCTGGGCAACCTGCTGTGGGTGGACCCCCCCAAGATCCTGCTACCCCACCTGGGCATCCTCGTGGAGGTCTACATCAAAGGCTGGTGCTACTGCGCCAAGAGCGACCTCGTGTCATACTACTATTCCATCGAGGTGCCCGAGTGGTGGTGGGACTACCAAGGGCTTCCTAGTGTGTGGTCGACTAGCGTAGGTCTGGCAGGGCCCAGGCGGAAGGTGTGGCCCGTGCTCAAGGTGCTGGCCATGGGACATTCCCATGCGGTGGCGCTGGGGGAGGCCATCCATGAGATGGTGCTCTACATGACCGGTGCCCTGGATCCGAGGCGCCAGGTCAACTACCTCTCAAGCGCAGGTGAGCTCACCTTGGTGCGCGACGAGTGTGGCCAGCCACTGCGCTTGGCCATCGAGTACAAGGAGGAGCGCGCCGGGGAGCTTCAGATTGACCTGGAAAACCCCCCTGCCCCCATGCTGTCCATCACCATTGATGACTTGGTGGCCAGCAACGGGCGGACCTGCGAGGCGGTGAACCAGCTCATCACGCGCGCTATTGAGGAAGGCTACCTCCCTAACAACCTTGTGCCGTCTAAGGAGAAGACTAAGATGGCGAGCCTGGAAGGGGACGAGCTAGAAGCCCTAGGGGTGGTGCACCGACGGAACGGCGTGCTGGAACCAACGGTCAAGCAGCTCAACCTTGTGATCGCCCACACGCAGGCTATACTCACTCGAGGCCGAGCTACGGCCGAGGGGCTGGCTGCCGTCTTGGGGCGGTGGTTGTGGCTGCAGATGTTAAGCCGCAGCTGCTTGTCCATTTGGCAGCAATGTTTCAAATTCATCAGCCTGCAAGGGTGGGGGCAGCGATCCTGGGTGCTGTGGGCCGGGGTGCGGGAGGAGTTAGAGTGTGCCCTGGCCTTGGCTCCCATGCTAAGGGTTGACCGAAGCGCACCTTTGGCCCGTGAGGTGGTTGCATCTGACGCGTCCACCTACGGGCAAGGTGTCGTGTACGCAACCATGGAGCCGGGCGATGTGACGGAGCTGGCGAGGGCACGAGAGGTGCGGGGGTACCCGACTTTGCTCATACCAAGTGAGGTGGCCTACGCTGGCCCTAGGCCACTGAGCGCGCGGGCGCAACAAGCAATCACTAGCCAGCAATGGCGGGTTGGGGTCCGGAGTCGTTGGCGGGATCCGGGGATGCACATCAACGAGAAGGAGGTGCGGGCTGCAGTGAAGGGCGTGGAGAGGAGTGCGCGCAGCTTGGCAAACCGAGGCAAGCGGGTGGTGAGGTTGGTGGACTCCACCGCGGCGTTGGGCTGCTTGGCTAAGGGGCGGTCCTCATCCCACAAGCTCAACAAGCAGTGCCGCCGCTTGTGCGCGCTGACCCTCGCCACGGGAGTCGTTCCCAGTGGGTGTGGACGCCGAGTGCACTTCAACCAGCCGATGGCGTTTCTCGCGGCCAATCCATGGCGACTTTCTTGGCAGGCTGGGTGCGCGACCTGACCGCGGAAGGCATCCATCCTAACCCGGGGCCCCCTGCACCTGTTAGCTACCTTCCATTGCTAGAGGGGAAAGTAAAGCCGGCTACTTTGCTGGCCTACCGTCGTGGTCTTGATTCCCTCTTGACTTGGTGGGAGGCTGGTGGGCGGGCGGACGGGTCATCGTCACGAGCTGACACCCTTGAGGAGACATTTTGTGCGTATGTCGCCTGGGCTCATTTTCGGGGGTACAGCCGCCAAGTGTGTGTCAATGCCTTGATGGGGTTGCAACTTTATTATCCCGGTATGGTGAAGCGGTGGGACTTGGCCCGTGGCGTCCTCGCTGGGTGGAAAACACTTGTGCCCCCCCGTGCCCCTCCTCCCATTCCATGGGAGGCGGCGTTTGCACTTGCCAGCACGATGGTCATGCAAGGTCAGCGCCTTGCGGGCCTGCTGGTTGTCATCGTGTTCCGCCATTACCTGCGAATCTCGGAGGCGCTGAACCTCCGTGTTGGCCATGTGCGCCTCCAGCCTGACGTTCGGCTTGGGCCGGCTCAACGGGGCGCCCTACTGCTGAGGTCTACCAAGACCTCTAAGGGCAAGACTCAGTCAGTGGTGGTAGAAGATGTGATGTCTGAAACCATCCTCCGTCACTGCATCGCGGGTAAGCACGCTTGGGAGGCCGTGTTCCCTTTCACCTACCCGCAATTCCGGCGCATTTGGCAGGCTGCGAGTCAGGCCTTGGGGGTCGCCCAGATTTTCACCATTCACGGGCTGCGGCATGGAGGTGCCACTCACGATTTCCTCGCGGGTCGCAGCATGGGGGACATCCAGGGCCGGGGGCGCTGGCTTAGCAGCTCCACGGTTGCCCATTATGTGGGCTTGCACCGCAGTTTGGAGGTGCAGCTGCCTGAGGTTATTCTTCGGGCCATGGCCGCCTGCCCCCCTCGGGCCTGGCGGGCTATTTTGAAATTGCCCTCCACCTAGTTTGGTTGTTCATTTCTCTGTCATTATGCTAGGTTCTTTGCCCCTGGCATGGATCGCCAGGGAGGGATATAAGGGTAAGGCTAGCCTTTGCCAAGCAATAAGTGTTCCCATGAGCATCGGCGGCCGGGATGTGGCCTGCCTTTTGTATGTGCTCCACTCATTGTTTTAATAAAGAGTCTGGTTACCCTGGAGTTCCACGGTTAATAGAATCGTGGTTCTCTGAACATAGTTTCTTTATAGTGAGATGGAAGGGTAGCCGCTATAGCTAGGTTATTGGGTTCACGTGACATACCTTTTGAGGCCGGTGCGGCCTGATCCGGATCAGTCGTGGCCAAAGCTTTGGCCAGTTTTTCTTGGCCAGGTGGCAGGAGCTACGTTGAGATATAAACCTGCCACTGTCTAGGTTTCTTGGCTCATGGCGTAGTGATTAACTAGATCTAGATTCTTTCTCTCACGCAATATGTGACCTAATAGCCCCGGCAGCCTTACGTAAGCTGCCGGCAATTAGAACGCCACATTGCGTCATTTGTTCAGACGCAACATTTGCGCGGCGAAAAAATGCCGTCCGGGCCAAGGCCGCATGACACGCAAAAAAGGACAAAAACAAACCCACCTAGCTAAGGTCGGCCTCTTTTCTTTTCCCGCCCACCCTCCCTGCGTGTTTGGGGGTAAGGCTAGCCTTTGCCAAGCAATAAGTGTTCCCATGAGCATCGGCGGCCGGGATGTGGCCTGCCTTTTGTATGTGCTCCACTCATTGTTTTAATAAAGAGTCTGGTTACCCTGGAGTTCCACGGTTAATAGAATGAATTTATTATTCATACTCGTGCTCCCGTTAGGGAGTCACGGAGCACCGAAGTGCTTTAATCCCTGTCTGTGCACAACAGGAAGAAAGGGCAGAGACCCCCTTTCTCCTTCATGCCAGAGGCATGCCACAGCTGCAATCGGACACGATAGACGATCCGGCAAGTGCTGTGGGTGCAATAAGACCCATGTGTGCACAATGCATGAACTGTCACAGCACCCTCTATTTAATATAATAGATTTGCTGTAATTTCGTCTTCACTTTTCTGCGTCTTCTGGAAATGGCTGTCCCCTTACAGCTTTTCTCCCGCGCAATAAAAAATCGATCCTGTCAAGAAAAGTAAAAAGGCACACCGTCACGTGCAGTATGCACTTACTGCGATTTCAGCAATATTTCAGCACCACCGGCAGGTTCTTGGGCTTCTCCCCTCCACGTGACACATCCGCGACCTCCCAAATCGGCTAAGCCCAAAGTGAAAATTAACAGCGAAAATCGTACGGCGTACGCAGTCGAAAGCGTCAGTACCGTGCAATACGGCGTATTTTCATACCCGAGGTGCCGTACGAACCAACATGGTTAATTAAATAATTTTAAACACATGCTCCCGTTGGGGAGTCACGTTCAGTATTACCCTCAATAATTCGGATGGATCGATGGGTACATGAAACAATGCTACCGCGGTTCTATTCTATCTATGTAATGCCTGCATGAACTAACAAACCAAGGGACATGCCACGTAGCAGGTAGTGCCTAGTTCTAGCAGTCACGCCAGGCGTTCTTCCCACGGGTAACTTTAGATGGATTGTTGTGATGCACGTACGGATTCGGCAGTACACTTTCGTGGTTTGTAGTAGAGAAGCCAGCCTGCGGGTTCACATATTTTCTTTTGAAGATAATAGACAAGGTTGTCTCCTTGATAATAGACAAGGTAATTGCATGAGTATTGAGTCGACGTACGTAACAACACAATTTCTGGCCAGCTATACTCTTGATGCGTTTACCAGCATAGGGCCATCAAAGACAGCTACCTGGCAGTTATTTTCAATGCTCCCTAACCAACTGTAGTCGATGCCATCGAAATATGAGATATACAAATACTCAAGCTGTGGCGCATGGTCCAGCACCGCCCTCAACCCAGCATTTGTCACACCGTCGCAATACCGCATATCCAACGAATGCAGCTGCCTGCAACGGGTCACAATCGCCACAACTCCTGCGTCAGACACCTGCCCGCAGCGGATGAGGTCCAACTCCTGCAACTGTGGGCAATGGGCGGCCACCGCCATTATGCCAACGTCCGTGACATCATGGCAATCGACCAGGTCCAGGCACTGCAGTCGCGGGCAGCTCGCCGCCACCGCGGTTATGCCGGCATCCGTTGCGGCGCCGCATGGGCCCACCATGATCAGTACCTGCAGGCGCGCCAAATGCGGCACTAATGCCGCAAAGCCAGCTTTCGTGATGGCCGTGCGGCCCCTCAACGTTAGATTCTCCAACCTTGGCTCGCAGCCAGCCCTCCCCACGCACATTGAGCTGCCTTCGACATCCTCCGAGCTCGTCTCCAGGAATCCCGCCGTGGTCGCATCGGGCAGACGGTCATGGCAGATGGTCAGCTCCCGCAGGCGCCAGAACTCGCCGAGCAAGTTAATGCTGGTCCCAGGCCCCGTGGTCCCAGGCCCCGTGGTCCCAGGCCCCGTCGGGGCACCGAGCACACTTAGAGCGCGCAGGCCTCGGCAGCGTGCCACGACCGCCCGCAACGTGGCCCCGCCGATGTGCCCGCCCACCGTCAGCCTCAGCAAGCGCGGGCAGTGGGTGGCGACCGCCTCAATGCTCTCACCCGTCACGCCCTCGCAACACCCCACGTCAAGCTGGCGCAGCTGGTCGCAGCATCGTGCCACATCGCTGATCCCCGCACCCGTCACGCCGGTCTCGGCCAGGTCCAGGTGGCGGAGTTGGGGGCAATGCTGGGCGATCATGCTGGCGTCGCGCACGCCAGGGTTTCGCGATAGGACCAGCGTCCGCAGGTCAGGGCAATGCCTTAGGACGGCCTCCAGGGCTGTGTCAGAGAGGCCATCAAAAAAGTCCAGGTTCAAATGCCGGAGCTCCCACTGGCCATTAGGCGATGCGGATGATGGCAGCGATGGTGATAATTCTGGAATAAGCGCGCCAGCGCCCATGGCGTCACCGATTTTCCCGTTGACGCACTCCAGGCTGCGTAGCCGCGGACAACTCCGCAGCACTGCGCATAAACCGGCGAACGTCACCATCGTCCACGAGACCTTGAGCCGTGACAAATGTCTGCAGTTCCTGGCGATCGCCTGCATGCCGTCATTCGTCACGTTGAGAGACGTCACGTCCAGGGAGAGTAAGCGACGGCAGCCCTGCACGATGGCCACTACGCCCACGTCCGTCACCCATGTACGCCTCAGCTGTACGTGCCGCAACTGCGGGCAGTGGCGGGCGAGGGCCTTCATGCTGATGTCTGTCACGAGAGTGCAGTTTGTGAGGTTGAGCCGCCGCAGATTCGGCAGGTTGCGGGCGAGCGTGCTTATCCTGTCACTTGTCACCACCGCCGTCGACTCGCAACAGCCCTCCAGGTCTAGCTCGCGAAGGCGCTGCCCATGCTGCCAGTTGGAGATGAGTTGGAGAACGCGGTTCGTGGCCTCCTCTGTCCACCACATGTGGTGTACCTGGGGGCCTTGCTCCTTTTCTCCCCTCTCCACCTCTACTTCCCTCCACTTCTCCTCGGCCTTCTTTCCCCCCCCCTCTTCCCCTTCATCCTGCTCCTCCTCCTCCATCTCCTCCTCCTCCTCTGTCTCCTCCGCATCACCCTCGACAGCCTCCGCCCTTTCCCCTCCCTCCTCCTCTTCGTCACCAACGCCATCGCCCCCATCATCATGGCCACCAACATCAAAGCCAAACATTGCGGCGATCGTACCAAGTACTTCACCTATGTCTTCTATGCTAGCGTATTGTCTGTACTTGCCCTCTTTCCACGGCATGTACTCCGCCCCCCCAGCGACGAACGAGACTAGGTTGGGGCAGCGGGGCAGCACCCAGAGGAGGCCCTGTAGCCAGGTCCGCTGGCACCCGACACCCGCCAGGTCGTCGCCGGAGAGCCTCGTCAGCAGCGTCCACGACTCGTCGACCGCGGCGCGAAAGCCGTGGCTTAATCCTCGCAGCCGCACCCGGTCGAGCACCGGCAGGTGGCTGGCTAGCAGGCTCCCCACACCCCGAACGGCGATCAGGTCCGCAAGGGTTAGAGCTTGCGAGTCTTGGTCGGCCATGGTTGCAGCGGCTTGTGTCGAGTGTGCAGCACGTTGAGAAGAAAGGCAATATTACGTGCTGATGTGCTTCCTGGAAGGAGCACGAGGATGATGTTCGGGGGAGCACATGCAGGGGGTTAGCAAAGCTGCGTGCAGAAGGGCACAAGAACACTGCATTTTGCTGCTGGTGGAAGAGGAGATGCTTGACGGGCAGCAAGCAAAAGAATTGAAGGGGCAGCGAGGCACGTTGAAGGGGATAACTGGGAAGCAAGCAATATAGGAAGAGTCCGGTGGGATAACTGGGAAGCAAGCAATATAGGAAGAGTCCGGTGGGCATGACGACAGTTAAACTCTTGAAAACAAGACGGGTGACAAAATTTCACGAACTCGCCTCGGCTTCAGAGCAGTCAAGACATTCTCAACTTAAATGGCAAGCTTATCAACCAAGCATGCCTAAAAGATGCCAAGCGCCTTGTTCACGGGCCATCGTGCATCGAAATGCTGGCAGCGGGCAGGGGCAGGGTCTCGGTGCGTGCCCTAGACTGGGAGAAGCCAGGGCAGGGCCAAAACAGGTTGATAGATAGTTCTTGGAATAAAAGTCGTTAGCTGCTGACGGCGTAACCAGGATTAGGAGTAGACGTTGCGCATTGAGATGCCCTAATATACTTACTAGAACCTCAACAAAAAACGAGTGATTACCTAGCATAAGCGAAGAAATACACCTCGACGTATTAATATCATCTCAAAACCGTTATATGTAAGCCACCTTTCAAGCAGGTCAGGCTGTAAACAACTTCTATTCGACAGACGTTTATTACAGTCCGACATGTTGTTTGCGATTTAATGTAGGCAGCACGCAGAGCATATCCTCTACAAATAAGCCTAGAACGTACTATGAACATACAAGCACTCCTCGCTTCCCCGTGCTTGAGACTCCCAGGCGCCGAACTACCAGGGTTTGAAAACGAGAGTAAGGTTTCGCTCGTTGGCCGCTTTGTCTCAAAGCCACGATGCCGTTGTCATCGACGCTGGCTAGCCACAATGCCATCCCCGCAAACAACCGTACGAGCCTCGGTTTCCGAGCGACGTGCCGTGGCAAGCCATTGTTCTGCTCAGTGAACGGCACATAGAACCGTCATTTGCGCTTGGTCGTGAGGGCAACCATCGGCCCACAGGACGCACCGCGTGGTACAAAATTCGTGGCCCCGTCTCGCTACCTGTACGAAGTGACCCGGTGAACAGCGCAGAGAAACAGGGAACAAACGCCGTAGCTACCAAGTTGCCACATGGCATCGCCGGTGTCGTCCGGAACCCACAGTAAAAATTACGGGATTTTTTGTTTTGATCAGGAAGCTCTGGCGGCCAATCGCAAGCCTTTCGACTCTTGACAGTCTGTGGAAACGAGCAAGCATACATAATAATTATGTCTGTTCGGCCGTAAGTCCATCGTGGCGGCCGTAAGTGCATCGTGGCGACTGTCGCGCATACCTACTATGCAAACTATGCATGCCTTTTCGCAGATGGCGGGAACATCCCACAGGACAGGACAGGTGGCAAGTGGTGACAGCTGGTATAATAAATCCTCCTCGAGGACCAGGGTACGAATTCAGCTTAGTCTGCAGCGGTCACGCGTCACCGCCGTCACGTCGCATTTTTTGGCACCAATAATAATGCCAATAATAATGCCGAAATGTGTACCTTACAAGGAGCCAGGCGGAGCGAGGAAGGTTGATTATGAAAGGACTTGCATCTGTGCCGACAAAGCCTGCACCGCTCCCAGCATGTTCCTTGTTACCCAGCGTCACGTACTTGCAGATACCTATGTGACTGCAACGGCCCCCCCAATGAACTGCAACGGACCCCCCAAATGCGAACGACTGGGGATTATCTTTTGCGAATTGAGTTGAGCTCTGTACCCTCACGAGCGTCTATAATGACGCACCCACGAGCTAACTGCCCTAAACCTGTCGCTGGCCGTGGCAAAGCTCAGCATACGATGGCCGAAAGGGCTTTATTACTTCACGAGTTAATTGCTTCGCGAGGATTGTGACAGCTCCCTCCCGACCGTAGTTAGGTGTGATCGTTTCGCTGATACTGCCTCCAGGTCAAATATGGAGACCGGGATGGCTTGCCACACCCGCAAATGCCAGAAAACGGGCGTGAAGGTATGCGCCAGATCTCGGCTTGTCGTCTATTGCTCCAAAGTAAGTGCATCCCCGCAATTCTGCCGAGTTATGCCAAACGCCCGCTTATGCTTCTGCACATGGCTTGTCCAGGTTGTAGGTGCCCTGTACCCTGCAGCACAGATGGTAGATGGGATGGCCGGTGCTTTTTCTCTCACTCTCGACATGCACATGTAAGATTTGTTGAATAGCAATTAGCCATGAGAACATTCCTCCTTGATGACGTGCGGCTGCCGTGCGCAGGAATGCCAGGTTGCTGACTTTCCTGGGCACAAAGCACGTTGCAAGGAACCGTTGAATCGGGCTGGTCGACCAATCAAAGAGTTGGCCCCCACTCTGACGGACACCGAAGCCCACGACATAGTCCGCGTGGCATCCGCGGAGCTGCAGGGCGGCCGATTCGCGGCGGCCAACGGCATGACGCTCGAGCAAGAGGCCATTCTGTACGACGATGAATTAACCAATTGTGCAGCATGGAGCGCTGGGTCTATGTTCGGACTCCTTTTTTGAGGTTGTGTAATAACTCGGCACCCCAGGATGAGCCCGTGTTGAGGAAGGCGGGCTTGTGCGCCCTCTTTGCGGACGCCCTGGATCGCACCCTGTCGGGCACGTACGTGGTCCCCCTCATGTGCGTGTGTGCTGCCCTCCATCGAATTCTGTTTCTGAGCTGCAGTAGTCGTGCCGCATTCACCAGGGCCGGTGGGCTTGACCACATGACCAGAGTGCTGGCAGGTGCCACCCAGCGGCGCGCCTGGGAGCTGGTGAGAGTGACCTGTGAGTGCATTGCCGGCATTGCTATGGACACGGCGGCTTTATGTTGCGACAGCTTTGGCTGCGCGGGCACGTTCCAGGCACTCGTGCAGACCATCATCGTGTCAGCGACCTGCGCCGATGTGTCTTGCACCAGTTCTTGTGCCTGCAACGCTATGCACCGGTTGACCGAAATGTACCTTGAGTGCTGTGATGTAGAGTGTGCGCACGTGAGCAGCATGCTGTCCCTCGACCCCGCCCTCTTCCCTGCGCTGGACGAGCACCTCCGACGCGCGGTGGATGCGGGGGATGCTAGCGATATCAACAACGCCTGCCGAGCAGTCGTTGCGGCGACGCAGGTGCATGTGCAACCGGTGGAGAACACGCGGGCTACGGCCACCGATCGCGTGTGCGGGAACTTGGTCAAAGTGTGCGCGCTGGCAGTGTCCTCCAAGGACACGACGCGAAGCGGTCAGTTGTGGATGTTGGCGCTGGTCGCGTGCCAGGCGGTTGTGAGCCTATGCCAGGAACCCCGGTTCGGTATCCTGACCAAGCTGCGGGGGCATGCCCCCACGTGGCCCAGATCCTCCGCGTCGCCAACGAGGAGGGCTACCATGCGGTGCAGCTCTGCGCATGTCAGTCTGTCTTTGGATTATCCCACGACGATGCCAACGCCAAGTGGTTTGTGGAGCACGACGTCGTGCCGTTGGTGATGGAGGCAGTTCGTCAAGCGATGGAGCGGGGGGACGTGGAACTCCTCACATGTGGGTTAGTGAGGTGTTACATGTGCTGCTTGTTGAGGAGGGCGTGCAGCAGCTGGCAGTGCTGCCCAAGGATGCCACATGTCGGCTGCTCGTGGACGCGTTCAAGTTCATGCTGGCGCATGCAGGGTGCGAGGCGTATACCAAAAAAAAATTCCTTTCTTATATTGCACGGGCATTATGTTAGGGTATTGGGCCAGACTGATCAAGGCGCAGCCGGCCTTCCGCAAGCTTTTGGTGGCTGCGGGGGGCGAAAGAGGCACTAAGCCAAGCACTGGCGCTTGCAGATCGGGCGGAGAAAGACACCCAGTGTGCAGCCTTGTTTCGCTCCATGAGGAAAGAAGTCTCAAGAGAGTGCGGTCAGAAAGGGGGCGGCCAGCATAACTTTATTGACTCTCAACCAGGCGATCCATGTCATCACTTGACGTGCACTTGCTTGCATGTGTTGGTCGGCTGTTTCCTGAACATTCTCTTTAGAACTGGCTGGCCAGGCATATTCAGTGCTCACTAGTGGCGTCATTTGCCATTAATAAAATGCACGCGCCGTCACATGGGTATACCCATATTGAGAAACCTACTTGCAATCCTTATATACCGGACAGAGGCCAGGCACCCTAGCTTCCCTCACGGCCTCAAGTAGGCAGGCTACAGTGGACTCGCTCTGCGTCATGGTGCAGGCCCAACTGTGGGTGGAGTACAACAAGGAAGCAACAAAAGCATAGCGGATGCAGTAAGGCTGCCCTATCGTCCAGCTAGGCCACAGATTGGCTTGGAACTCGATCAGGGCGAGGCGACGGGTTTGGGAGAATACAAAGGCCTCTACCAAAGCCTGAGGGGCTGAGGGGCACGTAAGTTCCACAACGCAAACCGGTTGCAGTCAAAGCCAAGCACAAGCGTCTTTGCAAGTTTGTCCCATTTGGAGCAGCCATTCATTAATTGGCAGCCAAATGCGATGAATAGACATGTCCGCTACTGCTTAGGGAAACATGTTGACCTCCCCAGCATTAGAATCCAGCATAACATAAGACCATAATGCAGATAGGCTACTTACCTCACGCTTTTTATCAGCTGGGGATAGATCTCATTCACTGTAACACCTGCAATACCATCGCGTCCCTGCTCAGTTACCCAGCTGGCTAGCTTTCCTCCGTGATCCAGACTACAATCAAACACGGCAATACGTCCTCCGACCAATGCTGCCCCATGCCCGCTCAACTCTTGCCCTTCTTGCCGAGTGCGCGGCACTGCATGCAGTACCAGGCGCCCTTGGGCACGTTGCGCAAGCTGGCGCACGTCACGTGCACTGCGCTGGCGCAGTTCTTCCCGTCGCAGCAGATCAGGTCGCCCGGCTGCTGGCAGATGGTGCACGTCTCCGACCAGCGGTCGTCCTGCGCAGGCAAAGGGGCGGATGAGAGCAGAGATGAAGCATACCGTTGATCAGCTCTTGGGGATGGAGTGCAGCACACCACTGATTAGCGTTGGTGGTAGAGAGCTGCACTTCTCCACCCCCATCATACCTGCAGTAAATCATGCCATGCTACGCCAGGCTTTGCAAAAGCAACCCCTTTGGGGGTCACTTTGCCCAGTTCTAGTGAGTGTGCCATTGCTAGGAACAAGGAAACACTTTTACTAACCTTCACCACGCCTTCACACAAACATTTTCCCTACTGTAAAACATGATCTTTCAATAACTTCACCACCCTCGAACACGCTCAACCAATCTTCTAACACACCTTTGCCCACTTTGTCCTCGTACCTTGTCCGGCTCATCCGAGTCGCTGTCCGAAGAATCCGCCTCAGCTGCACCGGGTGCGCCCCGGCCTCGGCGCACCCCTGCTGCCGGTGCGCTGCTGACGGACGGCGGCCGCTGGTTGACCGCCACCGAGCGCTTGCCGACGGCGGCTCGCGCCTTGGGCCCGGCCGGCATGCGTGATTGGAAAAGCGGGCTGCACCGCTCGCTGAAGGGGGGCAAGGGGAAAGGAGGGTTTAGGAAAGGTTGATGTTTCAGAACGAGTCAGAAACGGCCGCCAGAGCAATGACAGAACAGGTGGGCCGAAGGGCCGGTGGGTTGGTGCGCCAGGTGGCAGTTACTGAGAACGGAACGTGTTGATGAGAAAGGAACGCGTTGAATGTTTATTACATGGTAAGTCTATTTACAGCGATCAAGATAATCAAACCAACTTGCACCCTGAAGGGTTTGGCCTCTAGAACAAAGCAACATGTAGCTACACATGATTGATGGAGGCAAGCATTTAAAATCGCACAGATGCAGGCAAGGAAAACGGTGGGCTTACCTTAGCAGGAATGTGGCGAAGGCCAGCGTGTACTCGCTCGAACGGCTCTGCACCTCCAGCTGCCACCCCTGCCGCTCCGCCAGGGAGTACCAGATCTGGGTCTCTGGCAGGGTGGTGCTGTGACGCTGTGGGCACAAATGGACCCAGCGGTGGAGGCAGTCATGGGACGGACAGCCGCAACAAAAGCTGAGCTTCTCGTACAGAGGTTGATCTGCACAAGGTGAGCTTGTGCACTTGCTAGAGGAGGCTAATCGAGGCCAAGGGATGCTTGATAGAGAAGACGATAGCGCTGTGCGCTACCAACGACAGCAGATGCAGGATGCTTCGCGAATTCAACAACACAAAGCATATCTCATACAAAGCACATGCAATAATGCAACCATGAAACCAACGCTGTCATGAACATGCACCCAAGTGCACGCTTTGCTGTCCCAGTGCAAGTTCCCTCTACAAACTATAATAATAACTAGAATAAATACTACAAAAAAATTTGTAGTATATCAAACCACACAAGAGCTAGAATGCGAGGCTCCCCCCATATCCTGCCCCAGCGCAAGCGATGTACAAACCAAAAGTAATCAGTGTCGCCCCACACGCTCTCATCCCTTCCCATCGGAGGAATCGTGATCTAATCATCGAGAAACCACGCATACGCATAACCTACAACTCCACAGCAAAAACTCGCATCAATCACCGCATGTCAACAACTCCTCTTACCTCTGCCTTTTCGTCATCATCACCCACCTGTTCTTCTTCACTAGCCCCCCCACCCACCCCATGCACAACCCACCCACCACCACCACCACCACTACACACACACACACACACACACACACATACACCTTTTCATCTTCATTGTCCCAGCCACCGTGTTCTCCCACCACCCCTTTACCTTTTCATCCCAGCGGCGCTCCACGTCCACCAGTGTGGCGCGCTCCCCCCTGGCCCCCCCCTTGGTCAACCCTCCCCCCTCCTTGTCGCGATCCACCTGCATGGGGGACGGGCCCGCGGGGGCGGCTTCCGTCATCTCTTCATCCCCCTCCGCATTGGCGTCCGTCACGGGGGCAGAGTCCCCGGCAACTTCAAGGGACTCGTCAGCGTCAGCGCGAGGTGGGGTGCTGTTCTTGAAGACCGCCTGGATGTGCGTGGGGGGGGTTGGGGGGGTGCGCACAGGGGTGAGTGTGTGTGCGTGTGTGTGCGTGTGTGCGTGTGTGTGTGTGTGTTTGTTTGTTTGTGTGTGTGCTGGGGGGGGGGGAAGGGGAGGAGATCACTCCGGTGACATAATGCCGGCAGGTAGGGAACCAGTGCTGCGATAAAGCACCTCGGCACCAGGGTGCTGAAGCAGCTTCTCGCCATGCCTGGCCCCCCACACCCTAGATCCGCAGCCCTGGATTCTCAACTGCACATTTAAGAGAATGCTCTCGCGCTCTAGTCTCAAGTGTTTCTGCAGCGGCTTCGACGCGCCTTGTTAGCTAGACACACCCGCATGCATGTAGTTAGATCGCCTGTGTTGGTACGGACCAAGGGTTCGCCACACCCATGTCCCATCCTCTGCTTCACACTGGCAGCTCTGCCCGTAGTCCAAAAGCAACATTGAGGCAGCGCCCACCTCCAGCGGCGCGGCCACTACATCCTAACCCACACACCCATACCAGAGATTAAAAGGCTGACCTAAGACATAACAGCAGGCACTAAGCGAGTAAGCACCCACCTCTGCCTCAAGCAGCAGATCATGTAACACAGGCTGTACCAAGCATTTACCAACCCCGCTCTACGCAAGCCCTCACCTCCTCCACCTCGAGCAGCGCGGCCGCCACGTCCTCCAGCGGCACCGGGGCGCGCATGCGCTTGGCCAGGAACTTGAAGCCGCCGTCCACGCCGCACTTGGCCAGCGACGCGGCGTCCTGGGGGTTTGGGAGCATGGGTGATGACATGGACACGAGAAAGGGACATGCGAACGTGGGCATGGGGGAGGGAGGGATGCCTTTATTTTTACGTATTTTGTCCAGCTGTCCTCTTCTTGGCCATGAGGCTTCCAGGGGTCCTCGCGCTCACAAACAGCTATTCCAAGTCTATAGCAGTATCGCCCCCCACCTGCAGGTTCTCCCACAAGTGCAGCAAGGTTGTAGCCTATTACCTGCAGGTTCTCCAGCTCCTTGCATGCGCATGACCAGCCTAATCTAAATATGACAGGAACACCCCCTCACCTGTAGGTTCTCCAGCTCCTTGAGCGTAAGGGCCATGGCGTCCGACACGGCCTCTGAGAGGGCGGGCGTGCTGGCGGCGCGGCGCAGGTTGGCGCGCGCTGACACGCGGCTGCTGCTGCCGCCATCCTGCTGGTGGTGAAGCAGTGCATGGGCAAGGATAATCCAGGGGTGCATGGGCGAGGACGGTCCAGGGGTGCATGCATGACATGCCGTTGCGGAGGGAGGCACAAACAAGGAAAAGGTGCAAGGCAGGGCATCGAGGGATCAGAGCATGAACCTGAACCACATAAAACCTGCATGCTGTGCTGTGCCACTAGAGCCTGTCAGGCGTGGGTGCTGCCATTAAGTTGCCGTGAGAAAACAGGACGGTCAAGAAGTGCATGGCATGACGTGGCCAAGACGATCTCAAAGCAGCATGTGCATGGCGTGGCCGGAGCAGGAACCATCAAGGGTGCATGCATGAATTGCCAACGGAGTGGGAAGCTTTGGACAAGGAAAATGGTTCGCCGCGCCCCTTTTCTCATACGTTCTAAAACGTCAGGTGCTGGGGATAGCATAAGCTCATATTAAATCCTCTCGTTAGGTACTTTGCCGAAACGCACACGCCTGCAAACCCACTCCTTTGCCTGAGGGAGCTTCTGATGGTACTCCATGACTTGAATACAACATAGTAGAAACACAAATACATCAATACTTCTGATGTACACAATTTTAATGCATATTAACAAATGCTTCATCTACAAACATCCTGCAAGCCAGGGCCACCCCATTCTCCCCCCTGACAGCTGCCGCCATCGCGAGCCTACAAACTCAAATGCCGCCACCACGGATGGGGTGTGCTCTCCTCGCGACACCATGAGCAACCAACCCCCACCCCCACCCCCCCGCCCCCCCTGCCAACTGGCAGCAGCACCCACCGCGGGCGCGGCCGCGTCGACCCCCGCGTCCGCGATGCTCTCCAACATGGCGGCGCGCTGGCCCTCGCTGCGGCGCATGCTGGCGATGATCTTGGTGTAGTGCTTGGTCAGCGCGTGCTTGAGCGCATGCTCGCGCGAGCCCTGGGGGGGGAGGGAGGGGAGAAGGGGGAAGATGGGGGAGGAGAAAAGCCGGTAGGAGGGAAGGCGTGAAAAAGAAAAACAGAGTGCATCATGGCGTTAATGGAAGGGGGGCAAGGAGAACCAAACGCGTGGCGTCTGGGCTACAAAGACAAGATTTGAGCATGCAAAAGTATGCTGACCGATTTGCTTTTCATCAACAGGATCTCTCCGACACCCTAAGTAGAGCCCAGGGAAAGCCAGAGAGTGGGAGTGCAGGCGTTGCGCACCAGCGCTTTTTCACACTTGAAAACCCAAGCCCACATGAGCCCACTGTTTGGGTTTCGACATCTGTCCTGCCCCGGGATCCGCAACAAGACAGAAAGATGCTGGGCCCCGCATCAGCGAAGTACAGAATAGCAGCGGTCACTATACACTACAGCCGCGGTCACTATACCATAGTAGCATGTGCGAGCATGTCCCCCTGCCCACCTTGTCGTTGAGCCATGCCATGAGCGCGTCCACTTGCTCCTTGTCGCTGTACCAGCCCCAAGCGCGCGTCGCGGGGTCCTCCACGTAGAGGACACCCCACGAGGAGGGGAAGAACCAGTACCTGCTCGAGTGCACAGGAGCACAGGACGAGGGACACCGCTGTTTATGTGGATCTCGACACGAGGAGGGGAACAACCAGTACCTGGCAACTAGGGGGAGGAAGAAGGGGGCAGACGAAGGGGGCTTCACCACGCTGCTCAAAGCAAATGTGGTACCTGTTCTGCTAGGGACCCCGAGACATGACAGCGCATGGTGTGATGGGGACCAGCGCTGGCCAGTGGTGGCTGGAGCACGGCCATGTACAATGGCTCGCCACTTGCCTACAGTGCTGACGCTTCCTTATTGCCAAGCGCGACGAGGAAAAAAAAAGCGGGGGTTGTTTACTTGCAGTGTCTGATGCGCTGACACACTGCGAACGCTTACTGCTTGCACAAGGCACTCCAAGTTACCCTACTGCCGTGGCTACCTGGAATAGCCAACAAAAGCGCGAAAAATGTAACCAAGGGAGCCATGTACCGGCGGTGCTCGCGGTCGTGGCCGAGCAGAGGCACCCGCAGCGCGCGGCGCGTCATCTCCTGCTCAAACTTCTCCTCCATCTTCGCGCGCCGCTCCTCGCGCTCCTTCTCCTCCTGTTAGGGAGCGGGGATGTGGGAGGAGACCGGGCACCAAAGGGGCAGGTGGTTAGAGCCAGGGGGAGAAGGGAGGCGATGGGGACGCTCTTTCTCCTCCTGTGTAACGGTGGCGGGGTAGAGGGCCGAAGGGGTAGAGGGCAGGTGGGGAAGATGACCAATGAGAGGGGAGGGCAGGCACACGGTTTCTCATACTCCTTTCCTCTCCCAGTAAGAGGAGACAAGAGGGAGAGTGAGAGAGCGAGAGGAGACCCGAGGGGAGAAGGGCAAGGCGGAGAGGATGAGGGCAAGGGTCATTAGGGAGCTGGTTAGGGATCGAGGGGCGCCCTTTGGACCATGCGTGAAATGTTGTTCTACCCTCAACAACTAGGTGCTACTACACAACGTGTCCACCAGCAGCAAGCCTCTCCTCGCCACCATTTCTTTACATTAGGCCCAGCTATCGCTCTCTTTGCATCTTGCTTGAATTGCACCTTGCGTTTTCCGCTTCCCTTGGCACCAACCCCTCACCCTGCGCTACAGGTTGTACAGGTTATGCTGCCACCTTGCACCACCACCCGCATGCCATCTCGTCACAGCAAGTACTTCCTACCTTGCGTTTGAGGTCCTGCTGCCGCCGCCGCTCGGTCAACAGCGCCCGCTCCTGCGCCTTCTTCTTGGCCTCGTATGCCGCCTTCTCCCTGTGGCGGATATGACAACAGCGGTGGCGAGGAAAACAAGGTTTTTCATTCCACGTTGATGAAATTTGGATGGGAAACGGGGGCAAAACAACAAGGGCTGCAGAAACATGCACATACATATCATTCAGTCAACCACACGCGCCTGCTCTCTCCCAGCGTTTGAAGCAGGAACAGACACACACCCGCTCCGGTCCACCGCGCGGCAAAGTCCCCACGCCGCCATCAAAAGTTCTACCCGAAATCTGCACGGGTGTCCTTCCTCCGCACGCCCCACAAACTTTCCACGATTCCCCCATCGTTTGCAAATGCACGATGCATGGTCCCTCCCCCTCCACCCCAACCCACATAATCTTTGGCGAGCTGCTCTCCTTCGCTCCTCCCAACCACCGACTTTGCAACCCCCCCCAAGTCAACCCAAACCCACTTCCCTGCTCTTATCCCCCCACCCTCCCCCCACTGATGGTGTGCATTGTACCCCTCCTCCCATGTCCCTAACCCCTTTGATATCCCCAACCCACTATGATATTTTTCTTCCCCCTACCCAGGGAGCCATGTCCCCCCACACCCTGCCCCCACTCACTTTGCGAGCCGCTCTTCCTCCCGCCGCACCATGTCCCGATGCGCCAGCACGGCCTTGCGGTCGTTGGGATCTCCAGCGAACTCCCGGAAACTCTCCGGCAGGTCAAAGCAAGGCTCCGCCTCCTCGGCTTCCTCCTCCTCCTCCGCCTCCTCCCCCCCTTGCTCCCCCTCGCTCTCCCCATCCGAGCTAGCATCGCTCTGCGATCCGTCGCTGCCCCCCTCCTTGCCGTCCTCCCCCCCTTCCTCCTCGTCATCGTCCGACTCCGCCCCCGATTCGGACCCCTTGTCCCCCCCCTCCTTGTCCTCCCCTCCCCCGGCTGTATCTTCCGCCTTGCTGGCCCCCGCGGCAGCGGCCCCGTCCTCACCCGCTTTCATCCCATCAGCACTCGCTGCCTCCGCAGCACCTCCCCCGGCTCCTTGGCCATCGCCGCCGCTCTTCGCGCCAGCCTGCCCACGTGAACCAGACACGACATGCCCAGCAGAGCAGACACGCAAGTGCCAGTTGTCGCAGCCACAGAAACACAGAGGCGCCTTTATCGGTCAGGATACAGCGCCGACAGCAGCGGCAGCTGGTGGCAACCGCGACAACGCAGCAGCCAATGTGGACGATGGAATTCCATGGGGGCATCGGTGGCATGCACCCGTCCACAGCTCCATGCCCCTCCACATGACGGCAGTGTCATGACATCATCCAAAGACTAGGGCAAGGTCATGAAATCACTAAAACATGTTTCACGTTTCCTTCCCAAGTGGCGTGTGTTCCACACTAAGAAAGTCATTTGCAACAACATGGTGTGCGTTCCAAACTAATCAATCCTATTACAAAAAAACAGCGATCGCATACGAAGTAGATATATACCTCCTGGTCGCTGGTTTTGTAAACGACCGGGACATAAGCTCCATATGACAACACCTGTTCACAGACTTTGTCAGTAACATATGGTGGCTTTAAGAATAGCAACAGATAGTACAAGTAAACACAGGATGGCAGGATGTCCGTGCGAGAGGCGCGAAAACGTACCGCATCCGCCCCCTCTGCCGACGACTTGCGTTTCTTCCCGCCTTTCTTCTGGCCGCCATCACCGTCCCCCCCCTTGCCCTCCGCTGCTGCTTTCTCCTCGGCCTTGCGCTTGCGCTCCTGTGGGCATAGAACAACGGCACGAGGAACACATCACGTATCGTCGGAATCCATTATAGCGCCAGCACATCGTGCGCTTGCTCTCCTGGAGGCACTGACATTAAGGCATACGGAACATACAGTACATATGTCGTGAGAGATACAATGTAAAAGGAGCATTTATTCTCCTCGGCATATTGTGCTTGCGCTCCTGGTTGCACGAGCGCAACGATAAGGGCAGGAGGACTGGGTGGCGCGCGCAACCGCGTGGAAGAAGTATGTACGAGGACTAGCATGCCTCGCGCTTGTGCTCCCACCGTCAGAGGGATAATTGCATGAGGAAGCATGTATGATATATCGTCCGAATGCCAGGAAACAGAGCATTTGCTATGAGGCCTAGAATGGACTCATACCAGGGGGCCCAAACATAACACGCCTGAGAAACGCACGCCATCTACAAAACATGCCATCTACAACACCAGGTCCACAAAAGCTGCCAACCTCCTTTTCCAGCCAATGTGGCCATTAACCCACCTCTGCAGTCCACCACATCAATCTGAGGATTTCTCTGTCAACCAACAGCCCACAGTTAGAACGGTCTCATCAACCCCCATCACCACGTGCGGCCCACCACGCGGTCCTCCACCTCGGCCGCGTAGCAGTCCCTGACATAGCCAAACTATTTACAAGGGCCAAACGGTTTACAAAGGCCAACCAACGTAATGAGGAACCAACCGTGCAGTCCTCCACCTCCACCACAAACGGGCCCAAATATACCCATCAACCACCATTATTCATGGCCTTGATGCTAGCCTATTGAGGTTCACCTTGCGGTCCTTTACGTCCATGCGGGTATCTAATAAAACATTCTACTCTGGCAAATGTTCAAAGCGCCCACCATGCGCCCTCCACCTCCATGGCACAAAGGTGCATTGATCAAGAACAGAACATACCTACACGATCGCTCAAGGAACAACGGTGGATTAGAAAATTTTGAGCCTGGCTGAAAGCTCTAACCACACTCGGCCCACCTCGTGGTCCTCCACCTCCATCCCGTGGCCACCTCCCCAAAATAGCACCAAACTGTTTCCGAAGGCCAGCCAGACAATAACTAGACGATTGCCAGAAACTGTTAAATAGAAAAACAAGCCCACCTTGCGGTCCTCCACCTCCATCGCGTGGCGGTCCTTCTTCAACTGCGCCATCGCCTCCACGTTCTCATCCAGCAGCGCCCGCATGCCCTCGCAGTCCAGCAGGTCATCGCACAGCAGGCGCAGCACCACCGCCGCATGGCCACCCGTGAGCCCCCGGCGTGGCCCTGATAGCAAACCACTGGCATCCGCACCCGCCGCCTTGCCATCTGCCCCCTTGCCATTCCCCGCCTTGTCTACCCCCCCAGCACACGCCCTGCCATCCTCGAGCTCTTGCCCTTCCTGAAGACCTGTTTTTTCCTCCTTGACATACTTCTCCTCCTTAACCTTCCGCGCGCCCTTGGTGTCCCGCTCCCCCCCTTCCGTCATCCCAGCCCTGTCCTCCTTGACCTCCTTGGCCACGTCACAGCTGCCCTCCCAGCCTGCCTCAGTCTTCAAAGCCGCCCCCCCGCCACCTCCCAGCGCCAGCACCACCTCGGTGACCAACGCCAGTTGCTGCTCACTCGCTGAGCTTGGCTGGGGGGCACGCCGGCCGCACCCTTCCGCATCAAAGGGGGCAACCACCTCCACCTCCACCTCCACCTCCACCTCTGGCTCCGCCTCCCCATCGGCCTCCATCTCATCCCCTTCCTCCTCCCCGTCTTCCCCTGGGGAGTTTCCCGGAGAAGCCTTTGGCACTGGTGGCAAGGCTGGCTTTTCTACTGGCGCACGCGGCAGCGCAGGTGCCGGCTTGATCACCGCGGGCTGCTGCCGCTGCCAGACCTCCATCGTGGACTGCCGCCGGATAAGGTAGCGGCGCAGCACCTCGGGCCAGGTGGCGCCGTTCAAGAGCTGTGCCCACTCGGCCGCGCGCCCAGCGGGCAGCGAGGGCAGGTCCAGGGACCCTGCGCCCGCGTTGGCGAGCACGCAGCGCAGCAGCGCGAGGAAGATGTCCTCGAGCCGCTTCCGGTGGGCGGCTAATGCGACCGCGCCGCCGATGCCCACAGCGGAGGACAGTGCCCCCCCCTTGCCCGCGTCCAGGCTAGCAAAAGTCACGACTGCACGCTGCAACTCCAGCAACGACATCCCCGCCAGTTGCGCAGGCAGACGGAGCGCCGCCGCCTTGGCAAACGCCAGCAGGAAACTCCAGCTCATGAGCAAATCGCCCACCAGCGTGGTGTCCAGCTGGCCGCCTTCCAATGGGTGGCTGACAGGTGGCGGCCGCGGCAGCTGCTGCATCGCGAGCCGCTCGCGGGCCGCCCTCTCGTCGCCACCTGTTGCCCGGAGGGCGTCCTGCAGCATCTCCTCCTGAAGCTCCTCATCAGGGATGGGGTAGCGGCGGGCGCGGGCAGCACGTGCCTTCTCGGCCTCTCGCTCGGCTTTGGCCTCCGCGGCCGCGCGCAGGCGGTCCTCTTTCTCCGCCTGCGGTGTTGAAACACAGATAGGGGATATAGCGATGTATGAATAGGATGAGGTCATGAGTAGAACCATTCATATGAATAGGATGAGGTCATAAGTGGAACAACTCCCTCCAATGGCGTCCCTCCTTGTCCGCCCGCATCGTGGAAACGAAAATATCGGTGAAAATCTGATGCCCCAAAAACACATCTGGAGCCCATCGAACCAGTTGGAACACAGGCACGCGACACATGATCAGGGCCAGGGAATATAAGCAAGCTAACGTCCTGATGCAGGCGGCCCTCTGCCTGCGACGATGAAATCCATCGGGACCCATGGGATCCATATGATATGAACCATACATGAAGTCAAGTACGATAAGGGCAAGGTCACCGCGCGTGTCATCCTCGCCCGCGCCTGCAACGTGGAAGCATGCTGTACTGCTTGTCAGTCGCAGACGTATAGTGGGACATGTCAGTCACACACATATAGACATAGTGACACATGTGACTCACACACGGTGGCACATGAGACTCACACACGAATAAACGTAGTGACACATGTCAGTCACACACGCATAAATATAGTAGTAATACATGCGAGTCCAACAAACACGCAACAACGGTGGCCACAAAAGTCTTAGAGAGGTTATCGGTAGTCCACTCAAGGTGCAGTCAATTTTTGCAATGTAAGCAACATGTGTAAATCACCGATGATGCAAACCATGAGCCGTCGACCAAAACACAGGTCTACCCTAGGTCGACCAAAACACGGGTCTACCCCTATTGCTGGAATGATATCCCACGTGGCATGCGTGTATATCCCCCGCCATGTGCGTGTATATCCCCCGCCATGTGCGTGTAGTCTATTAATTAATGTGCGTGTATATCCCCCGCCATGTGCGTGTAGTCTATTAATTAATGTGCGTGTATATCCCCCGCCATGTGCGTGTAGTCTATTAATTAATGTGCGTGCATATCCCCCGCCATGTGCGTGTAGTCTATTAATTAATGTGCGTGTATATCCCCCGCCATGTGCGTGTAGTCTATTAATTAATGTGCGTGTATATCCCCCGCCATGTGCGTGTAGTCTATTAATTAATGTGCGTGTATATCCCCCGCCAGGTGCGTGTAGATCCCCCGTTGTGTGTGCACCCACCAGCCGCTGCAGTTCCTTCTGCTCCTTCTCCAACTGCCGCTGCCGCATCTCCTCCTCCCTGCAGGGGAATGGGGCGACGGCAAACGCCCAGGGATAAAAGTGCAACAAAGTGGATTTGAAGTTCAGTAAAAAAAAAAAAAAAAAGTGAAGTAAAAGTGGAACAAAAGGGATAAAAAAACAAAACCACCTGAGAAAGGGGATAGAAGGAGGAAGCAGCAAAAAGCGGCATTCATGCAGCCTGTGCGAAAGAACACAGATAGAAGGAACATTCCATGCGTAACGAGAGAAGGAGCATTCAAGGCCCCAACCCCCGCCCCCCATGAACACATCAGATAACCTCACTCCTTGACACGATTACCCATGCACTGAGCCCTTGCACTGTGCCTCACGCCCCCCTTGCAGCGATTCCCCCACCTTGTTTAGGGTATACAGCCATGGTCAGGTGGGAACAGCAATGGACGTGCCCCAATCAAGCTGGTGCTGTATGCTACCGAACCAAAGTCACTCCCTCCCCGAGTTGCGTACTTCTCCTCTTTCTCGCGTTCTTCTTTCTGATACATGCTAATTGCTTTTAGCCGATTATGAATAATTGAATATCATAGTAGTTATTACTACTAGGACTCCATGAGTTGTCACTAACTATCTGCATCACGACGGGTGCTTACTTCTTTTGTTCTTTGCATTCTCCTTCTGCATGCACTCGGGGGCAGACCCCGTCGGCCTGCGGCCTTACTATTATACCCCTGCCGTGCATATAGTTGAACCTTGCTTACTTCTTCTTCTTCGCGTTCTCCTTCTCGATGCACTTGGGGCAGAACCAGTCGCCCTCCGGCACGTCCTCCTCCGCCTGCACACACCACCGCCGCGTGGGAAAGACCAACGGAGATAGGACAGCCAGGAGAGGCCAGTGAGATGGAGAAGGGCAGGGAGTGCAACCTAGCCTTGACTTCTTATTCTTAGAGGGGGGAAACGGTCCGTACAAGTAGGTTGTGGGAATGATGAAAAGAGGACAATAATGTCCCGTATACAGGAAAAGCATGCCCAAAAGAGAGAAGCTCGATGGTGTCGGATGGTAGCATCAGATAAGGACCGTCTGAGGTCATGCCACATCGGTCATGCACTGGGTCCATGCACTGACTGGAACTGCCTCTGCCCACCATGTTGGCAGTCGGACTATCAACACGTCGATCAGCCAATCATTGAACGAACACGTACAGATGAAGCATAATAGTAATGGACACGTAATAGTGATAATGGACACGTAATAATGATAATGGACACGTAATAATGATAATGGACACGTAATAATGATAATGGATACATAATAATGATAATGGACACATAATGGATAGTGGACACATAATAGAAGTGATGGATCAGGGGCTCATGGCTACACTCCTGGCACCTGCGTAAAGAGCAGGTGAAAGGCGCACTGGGGACTGCCACCTTATGCGGCACCCGCCACCCTTTGCCCTCACCGTGACGGTGGCATCACCGTACCGCAACCTGGCCACACCTGTGACCTGCCATGCACTCACCATGGGTGGCACGAGGCAGCACAGGTGGAAGGAGAGCGGGCACCGGTCACACATCAGCAGCAGAGAGTCCTGCTGGATCAGCGCGTGCGTGCGGCGGCAGTTACTGCGGGGCGAGGTTGGGACAGTCGGAGCAAGGGGGGTTGAGCAAGGGGGGGCAAACAAGGGGGGGTTGAGAGTGACAGGTGTCAGTACAGCATGGAGGACAAATGTCAGCAGAGCGAGGAAATGGATAATGGCTCTGGTGATGACTTAGAGTCTGTCCAGCCAAAATATTTTACTTTGCAAACTGTAGGTGCTCGCAATCAAAAGTATAAACTGCACTTCAAGGAAAGGCAGAAGCTGGAGGGAAGCCGCGCGCTGTTATAAAGAAAGCAGCTCAGAAAATTCAGGGGGGAAGAAGTGGACACAATAAGTGCACCACAGAAGGCACGTCAATCCCACCATAAACTTCTTCAAGTCTTCTCACATCCAAACTATTCATGCTTTCCTGGGTCATACAGAATGCATACCATGCCCATAACCTAACTCCCACCCTTGCCATGTACGGGCTGCTAGCATGTTACAGGTGGCATATCCAGACCATAGGCTTGAGCCCTTGCCACGTACTGGCAGCGTCCACTGTTGACAAAGTCCAGCCCACCCTCGCCCTTCTCCTCTTGCATCGCCTGCGGGCAGGATGAAAAGCACACCAAGGCACGGGCAGGAAAAAAATTCCAGGTTGAGCAACTTATCCAACTCGCACAGCGAAAGAAAGAGAGAACGCAAACCCCAGAAATGAAAATCCAAAAGGGTGGAGAGAACGCCCGAATGAAAAACTAGTAGCTAAAGGAGGGAGAGATCGCCCGAATGAAAAACTAGTAGCAAAAGGAGGGAGAGAACGCCAATATTACAGGAGGCTGGAGTATCACTGTCCGGAAGAGGCTGCCGCTTCTTGCAGTAGGTTCCCTTCTTGCGGTAGCTGACATCTCAATGTGTCGCTGGGTAGACGCATTCCCACCGTCCCAATGAGTCCCCGAACGCAGCGGGACTTCCTCACCCAACGGAACAATATTTCCACAATCTAACCTTCCTTGGAAGAGGTTGCCTTGCGAGGCCGCAGAATTCAGCATGCCTACATGGGTCCTGGCCACGTCCGCGGAGCGCCCACAGCACATTAGGCAAGTCGCATCCTGGTAGCTTACAAGGCCTCAACAAAAAAGGTGTCCAGACGCGGAGAGCCGCCAACATGGTAAAACCAGCAACCCATGCCTTCGTTCATTTTCGAACCCACGACCCATGCCTTCTTTCATGTTCGAACCAGCTACCAAAGGCTCTCCTCCCCGTCCCATCCCCCCTGGCTCACTATCCCTCTCGCTCCCGCCTCTACCTGGCCAATGGTGAAGGCCGCAAGTCCCACCCCGACAGTTCACAAGACCAGTCACTTGCCCAGATGGCTACCCCCTTTAGCAGGCATCAGTACTTGCTCCACTCCCCTGGCCCCCTCTATGACCCCTCTCCTCAAACCCCCCACCTGGCCCTCTCTATGACCCCTTCCCTTGCACCCCTCACCTGGCCCTCCACGTCCACCGGTGTGCTGCTGCCACCCGCGTTGGCCAGCGCACCCATCTTCTTTCCCCCCGTAGACGGGGTCACGGACAAGTCCACGTCGATGGGGGTGGACGCGCTCATGCCCGCCTTGTCCTTCTTGGCCCCACTCTTGCCCGGCAAGGGGGCGGGGGTGACCGGCGAATGCCACCCATTGACCATGCCAGCGTCGTCCGCTCCCTTAGCCTACACAGAGAGCAAGAAGACAGCGAGAGGGTAGTAGCAATGTCAGGCCGCCAGCGCCGTGTCAACTAAGCGCCACCGTGGTGTCTTTCGACACACGACGCCGTGGTTAAGGCCATGGCCATGGCCATGCAGTTGTTATTCTGCCTTGACACGAGGCATCCATGTAATGGCAGGTTAGCAGGCAGGTAGAACAGGCAGGCTCTATCCGTGGCCATCACCCTTGTCAACATCTCCCTGCAACGCCCGTGTCATCCAGCACAACAGAAATCACAGCAGTATGGAACGACACACTGCGAAACCAGACTGCACCATCCCAGCCTTTCAAAATGTATGTTCCCGCTGCCACGCTACTCTGTTTCGCGTGAAGCGGATGCAGCACTGAGCTTTGGGAAGACCTCCCCTCTCCTCGTTGGAAGGGTTGAACTTCACGCTTCTGACAGCGCATCACCTTGGCGGTGTGCGGTTCCACCCACTGGCAATGCTAAACTGGTTGTCACCCCCAACAGGGCAATAGCTCACCTTGGCGCCCTTCCCTGCTGACTTTGGCGCCCCACCCCCGGCCTTCTTCAGCACCTCTGCGACATGTGGCGGCGGCTCGGTGGGCAGGCCGTATCGATCCACGTACTCCTTCTGGACGACCCACGGCATGCCGCGGCCCGGGGCCTGTGAGGCGGACGCAAGAATGAACCCGCGCAGAAGCTTCTTGGGCACCGGGTGCTTCTTGCGCCTGCCAGGTAGCAGAATGCGATACAAGGCAGATCAAAAGAGTAAGTTAGTAATCAGTGCCAGCGTAACAGTTAGTTAGGGCACGTGAACACACACAGACACGAAGAAAATACCATGCCAACAAGAATGCATTGAAGAACAACACCGTCCATCTATGGGAGGAAAACCGGGCAATCGCTGGCACAAGTTCGTTCTTGGTCGCCGAGGCCATCAGACTGGCCCTCAAGAAAGCATCCAGGCCAACAAGAATGATTGCCAGATTGATGCTATCCCACGTACGAGAGCTGGCCAGCCGGGACCACCATCTCCTTCTCGCCCTCCGCCGCCCCCCCTTCGTCCGCCATGCCCTCCGCCCCATCCCCCTGGAGCAGTGCCACCCGGAACATCCGCGCGTCCCTGGCGAGCTTCTCCGCGCGCTTGGCAGGGTCCATCGCTTCCTCGCCCTCCCCAACCGTCCCATCCCCGTCAGGGGCTGGCACAGATGCGGGCGTGGGCGTGACAGCGGCGGCCTTCCCTGCGGGCGTGCCAGATTTACCGTTCCCGGGCCCGATTCCCCGGCCCGCAGCCCCCGCCCCCTTGGTGGACTTTGGCAGCTCCGCAATGATGCGGCACAGCCGCGGCGGCTCGCCCTCTTTCTCGTAAGTGACCACCTCTCCGGGCACGTACTCGTCCTTGAGCCGGTCGTAGACGACACGCACGAGCTCCTCCGTGCGCATCTGGCCTGGAGGACCGGGAGGGGGAGCCATGCGCTTGGGTAGTGTTACCCAATAGCAGGGGGGGGGGGGGGGGAGGAGGGTTTGTGTATGTGCACGTATGTGCGTGGCGTGCAAGCGAGAGGTGGGGGGTGGGGGTAGGAGTGGGTGGACAGGTCGGCAGTGGGCGGCAAGGCGGTCAGAAGTAAATGGGGTGGGGGGGTGGGGGGGGGGGGCAGGGGGCGCGGAAGGGATGCGGTAGTCGCGGCACCAGTCAGCACCAGCCGTGTAGGGACGAATGAAAAACAAAGAGGGACAGAGGGACAGAGGGACAGAGGGACAAAGGGAGTTGCAGCCAGGGACAGGGACACGCGTGCCGACACACAAAAAAATAAAGAAAGTTCAAACACCAATGCAGCAGGAAGTCAGGCATACTGCACACGGAGGACATTAGCTTTCTCCGCTCCTCCCTTTCCCGCTCTCGCGATACCTGCAACATGTGAGGTTTTGAATCCATGAAAAACCTGCAAGGATTCGGATCCCTAACAAAACCCCTACTAGCTGTACTCTTACAATATCTGTGAATGACAGGGTGCTATCACTCCTTCCAGATCCGACAGACATGCCAGGGGCAGGAAGCCACGACGGCTTGACCACCTTTCTGTTTAGTCGGTGTAAGAATTATCGTGGGAACAGCGCTGATGCAAAAAAGCCCAGAAGTTCGCAGCATGTCGCCGGCTGTATCCAGCCATGGGAATCCACATGGGAATGCCAAATCTCGAGGCATCTCACTGGCCGTGCTGGGGCAGCAAACTCTTCATGCGGCCACGGGTAAGCTCACAGTGCGGAACCATCCTGAGCACAAAGGTGCCGTGGCCGTACACGAATACAAGCAACAGGAACCGAGGTTACGATCCCTACTCGCATCGGGGCCATGAGCGGACTCACTGTGCTGCACCATCTGCAGCACCGGTTTCTCAAACGCCTCTGGGAAGCCCTGGATCCTCTGGCTGAAACTGTTCTCGCACACGAGCGCCTCCTCGTACGTCATGCCCCCCTTGCCCGAGAACTTGCAGGACCAGACGCGCTGGCGGTAGAGCGACATGCGCTGGCTGTACAGGCTGTGGGGCGGGGTCAGGGGTGGGTGTGAGGGGGGGGGGGGCGGGGGGGAAGGGAATGAGGAGGGATGGCTACCGTGTGAAAAATTTGTGCAGTATGTCATGCTCTAGCTTTACCGCAAATGGCAGAAGCCATTGCAGGGAGCAGGAAGCCAGGGGCGTGTCAGACTGTCAGGTAGAAAGGAGGGTGAGGGATGTGTTAGGGAATGGGGTATGTCAGGAGTTGGAATTGCGTTGCCCAAATGGGAAAAACTGGGGTCTTGAGGCACCCAGCAAGAAGAATATAGACAGATATGGAAGAATATGACGCCAAGGAACCATTGGAGTAGATACATAGTAGTAACGCAAGATAACCCAACCTAACAGTGTTGATTAACTAGCGATAGTGTATGTGTAGGACACCATCGTGAACAAGAACCATACTACCATAAAAATGTATATCAATGTATATTAAGTTTGGAAATATGTACATTTTGAATATATCTATGATATCATGATATAACATATATAATTACTACTACGATAGAATACATCTAATTATCTTGAGTTATATACCACTATTTATATCTGTCACGAACCACCCATAATTAATTCAAAACATTCTCTGCATTTTTTGTTCTTAGAGAATCACCAGCGCTCCTTGAACGGCTCCCCCGTAAAATGCACGCACGTTATCCTCCACCACCCCATTCCCCCCACCACTACCCACCCGTGTTGGTGCACTAATACACCCACCCACCCACCTGTAGTCCTTGAACAGCTCCCCCGTGAAGCGCACGCAGAAGACCTCCTGCTCCGGCTTGAGGTCGAGCGGCGGCGGCGCGCGCGGGAAGGGCTGCTTCTTGTAGAGCGGCATGGGTGCCACGTGACGGCCCTGCTGGCACACGGGACATTCGCGTTGAGGACATGTTGAAGCATGGCCATGTATGGTTCATGGTCGTAACGGCACACACAGGACGTGCATAACGAGGCATGTCCGTGAGGCACAGCAAATGTTCTTGGCAACAACCATTCTTGAGACACATGCCTTGTTCGTGGGGAGGCCTGCTCATTATGTTTTTACACATACAGATATGAGGGGAAAGGTGGGGGAGGGGGGACAAAACGGGATAACTCTGACAAAGCCGTTACTTGGGCCACTATACATGCGTGCTAAACATGACAAAATATAAAGAAGCAGCTCGTTCATTGATGGTGTGTCGCATTTGTCTCGGCTCTCTCCCCCCCCCCCCCCCCCCCCAATCCCCATACCAAGAGAAAAAGACAAACAGAAACATTGCCATGGGCTGAGACAAATGGGCAGGACGGACAAGGGGGATGCCGACATGGTGGCGGTGGAGAACGAGAGGCCCAGCCTCTTGGACACGGTCTCTTGTCCTAGGGAGGCCCAGACAAAACAGGGACACGACATCTCTTCAAGTGTGGGCCATTGGTGTGGACAGGACGGCTGGTCAGACACCGGGCCAGTGCCATGTCCCAGAGATACAGTGCCCACATCGCAGACATATATTGTCTCATTGATACAACCACCAGGGTTTGCTGATACAGGCAAGGGTAGACAGAAGAAGGCAAGGGCAGACAGTAGAAGGCAAGGGTCGACAGGAGAAGGCAAGGGTAGACAGGAGAAGGCAAGGGTAGACAGGAGAAGGCAAGGGTAGACAGGAGAAGGCAAGGGCAGACAGGAGAAGGCAAGGGTAGACAGTAGAAGGCAAGGGTAGACAGGAGAAGGCAAGGGTAGACAGGAGAAGGCAAGGGCAGACAGGAGAAGGCAAGGGTAGACAGGAGAAGGCAAGGGCAGACAGGAGAAGGCAAGGGTAGACAGTAGAAGGCAAGGGTAGACAGGAGAAGGCAAGGGTAGGCAGTAGAAGGCAAGGGTAGACAGGAGAAGGCAAGGGTAGACAGGAGAAGGCAAGGGTAGACAGGAGAAGGCAAGGGTAGACAGGAGAAGGCAAGGGCAGACAGGAGAAGGCAAGGGTAGACAGGAGAAGGCAAGGGTAGACAGGAGAAGGCAAGGGTAGACAAGAGAAGGCAAGGGTAGAGAGTAGAAGGCAAGGGCAGACAGGAGAAGGCAAGGGTAGACAGGAGAAGGCAAGGGTAGACAGTAGAAGGCAAGGGTAGACAGGAGAAGGCAAGGGTAGACAGGAGAAGGCAAGGGCAGACAGGAGAAGGCAAGGGCAGACAGGAGAAGGCAAGGGTAGACAGTAGAAGGCAAGGGTAGACAGGAGAAGGCAAGGGTAGACAGGAGAAGGCAAGGGTAGACAGGAGAAGGCAAGGGTAGACAGTAGAAGGCAAGGGTAGACAGTAGAAGGCAAGGGTAGACAGGAGAAGGCAAGGGCAGACAGGAGAAGGCAAGGGCAGACAGGAGAAGGCAAGGGTAGACAGGAGAAGGCAAGGGTAGACAGGAGAAGGCAAGGGTAGACAGGAGAAGGCAAGGGTAGACAGGAGAAGGCAAGGGTAGACAGGACAAGGCAAGGGTAGACAGTAGAAGGCAAGGGTAGACAGGAGAAGGCAAGGGCAGACAGGAGAAGGCAAGGGTAGACAGTAGAAGGCAAGGGTAGACAGTAGAAGGCAAGGGTAGACAGTAGAAGGCAAGGGTAGACAGTAGAAGGCAAGGGTAGACAGGAGAAGGCAAGGGCAGACAGGAGAAGGCAAGGGCAGACAGGAGAAGGCAAGGGTAGACAGTAGAAGGCAAGGGCAGACAGGAGAAGGCAAGGGTAGACAGTAGAAGGCAAGGGCAGACAGGAGAAGGCAAGGGTAGACAGTAGAAGGCAAGGGTAGACAGGAGAAGGCAAGGGTAGACAGTAGAAGGCAAGGGTAGACAGTAGAAGGCAAGGGTAGACAGGAGAAGGCAAGGGTAGACAGGAGAAGGCAAGGGTAGACAGTAGAAGGCAAGGGTAGACAGGAGAAGGCAAGGGTAGGCAGTAGAAGGCAAGGGTAGACAGGAGAAGGCAAGGGTAGACAGGAGAAGGCAAGGGCAGACAGGAGAAGGCAAGGGCAGACAGGAGAAGGCAAGGGCAGACAGTAGAAGGCAAGGGCAGACAGTAGAAGGCAAGGGTAGACAGGAGAAGGCAAGGGCAGACAGGAGAAGGCAAGGGTAGAGAGTAGAAGGCAAGGGCAGACAGGAGAAGGCAAGGGTAGACAGTAGAAGGCAAGGGTAGACAGTAGAAGGCAAGGGCGACAGTAGAAGGCAAGGGCAGACAGTAGAAGGCAAGGGTAGATAGTAGAAGGCAAGGGTAGACAGTAGAAGGCAAGGGCAGACAGGAGAAGGCAAGGGCAGACAGGAGAAGGCAAGGGTAGACAGGAGAAGGCAAGGGCAGACAGGAGAAGGCAAGGGCAGACAGTAGAAGGCAAGGGTAGGCAGTAGAAGGCAAGGGTAGATAGTATAGGAGAACACGGATAGGGCAGGTGTAGGAGAACACGGATATGCCAGCACCCGCCGATGCCTGGCCGGGCATGCATGCACCCGCTGGCATGTCACCCCGCTACTGCTAACATGCGAAACCAGTACCGACATGAAATGCATCCTGACACCCTCATCACCATGATGGTATTCCAACGGCAACAGTAATAACAACAACTATAATGGTTACGCTCGTGGTCATGAGAATGGGTCGGTTGTCAAGTAGTAGCAGCACCATGCATCCAGGGTGCATCCCAGATGCATCCGGGGTGATCGACCTTGGAAGACTGTCAGTTTTGTTTACGCTGCATGTGGGGAGCCATACTGGCTTTAACTCCATGCAGACTGGTTACAGCCAGCAAAATGTAGGCAACGCAACCTCTGCTCCCATCCCCAACGCATCCATTCAGAAACGAGGTGCCACAGTGGACAACAATCCAGGCTCTGGGAGATACAAGGTATAAGGCCGCTGGGAAATACAAAGCGGACGCCTGTGAAGTAAGGAAGGGATAAAATACCAGGAGGGGACAGAGGGGCATATTTTCACAACGAGGCCGCTGCAAGCTACTCAGACATATGAAACTGAATTTGGGCACTGCACTGCCATTACGTTTTCGTCCCATGCAACACGACAGTGGGAAGAAACTGAAACCGAGCTGAAGCTATCGTGGCAAACGAAGTACCGTACACGAGTGCAACGGCACAGGATCCCACGGCAGAGCAGAGTGCCGTGGTCCTGGAGCTGTAACACGGCTCAAACAGCTCTACTGCACGCGTTCCCCACGCACTACCCGACTATTAACATGAGCACCAAACCCGAACTTAAACACATGCAGCAGGGAGGGAGGGCAGCTGCAAACTAAACGTCCGATGTAGCACAGAGAGACGGGCGTCGGCACATTTCCGACAGAGACGGCATAGAGGAACAGCACAGGGCAGGAAAAACACGAAAAGCCCACAAACTATCTTGCAAAAAAAACACAAAGCACCGCAAACGCGCTTGCCCTGTAAAATGCCTGCATGCACAGCTCTGCATTACTAATCGTGCACATTCGCGGCAGCGACTGCCAGCAAATGCCACCAAATCGCCGCAGAGGGCAAAAGCCACCCACAACTGCTCATACATGCAAATTAGACATGGAAATACCTTGCCGGCTCGGTTGTAAAAGCTGTCGCCCTCGTGAAACCCACTACCAGTCCAGCAACGGTAGCCGATGGCAACGAAACGCCGATGCCGAGTACTTAATGGCAACGATGAAAGACGGCACTGCCCATTTCATGTAAGAATTTCCTTTGAGCGAGCGGGTGCAGCAGGGACTGAAAGCTGCAGTAATATCGCACGAACGCTGCTTCTTTAAAACGTTTTAGAATTGTCTTCTCGCATATCATCCACTTCGCGGCTCGTCCCTACGCAAATTTCGTCCCTTTTCACGCTCTCTGCCGATTGCTCTCTGTGGATGCTCCTTGCACTCTTGAAAACGGGGCCGGAAATGTGGCGGGGAAATTATTCGGCCCGCAGACCGTACCCAGGTTTGACTTCCCAGATTTCTGATCCCTCAGGATCCCTGGGTATTTCATCGGTACTGTTGTTGAGTTGAGTTGAGTTGAGTTTATTCCCGCGCCAGCACCTACCTGCTGTTGTGTGCTCTGTGACTGGGGGGCGTCGCGCCGGGTACAGTCATTGACGCCTGCAGTTGGGTCGTGTAGGGTTTCGGCATTCTGAGTTCAAAATAGTTTACATTATTATTCTTCACTATCTAAACATATTAAAAATCTTGAGATAAAAATCGTAAAATTAAGCAGAGCCATTCACGCGTTAAAAGTTACGTTCCCGCCTTAAACTGGTTGTCTAGACCTGGTCTAGAGGCGAAGTTACCCCTAGAAACCAACTTAAGACGGGAATGACTGTACACGTTGTCAAAATGTGGCGCCACGCCGCCTGCAACTCCTAGAGACTAGCTTCTCGTATAGAAACCGTCGACGCTGGGACGCGGACTCGTGGACGGCGCGGTTGCCAACTGTGTTTGTCTTCAACAGCGCCTCAGAACATTTATTAACCGGCGGTTTGGCCTACGAGGGTTGCCTTGAGTTGTAGCCAACCATGCGATCCCATCTTCGATGTGCAACAAAAGGGAGGGTTGTGACTACTCCACGTGGACTGAAACTTTGAACCTGCACATAGGCTGCCACTCGGCGCGCATGGATTCGTGGCTGATATAACGCCAGTTATTTATTTAAGACTAGACTGGCGGAAGTGCCCAAAGCCCAAAGGGTGGCAGCATTTGTGCATCGCCTGAGGTGATGACGGGGCGGGTCGTGACAAGGAATGCACCATGGACGAAGTCTTCAGGCACGTACGAGTAGGACCTAGGCTTAGACGAAGTAGGTCGTGGCGGGACTCAGGACGAAAGCTGCTGTCGCGCATAGCCCTGAAAGACCGTTCATGTTAGCACATGCCGTGGCAAAAGACATACCAATTAACGTCGCTACCCTTCGACTCCGCGCACGATAAGGGACGGCTGTGGAAACGGCGTCGAAGAGGCAGTTTGGCGTAGCGACCAAATACACAAGCTCGGCTGTCCAGAAATTTCTGAGCATCGCGCGCTAAGCAGTCGTGTACTGAGGTTTCACGGCCACTTTAATGAGCATGGATCATTCCTTGACGCGCTGGAAGATTTGCGGACTTAGGCAGGTCCTTTTCCCAGGGTAACAGTAAGAGAGTTAGGCTGGACAGCAAGATGGCTAGTCTACTATGCCCCAGCTTGCCAATTGGCGTCGCTGATTTAAGGAATCGCGCCCTGAATTTTCCGTCTCAAGCAAAGCAGCGAATGTCTCCCATTTCAAGCCGTACAAATCACACCGCGGCATTGCACTATACACGGCCGCACGCTGCATTCCCCCGATCAGTAGCCGTAACCCGTTGCTTCCCCTCCCTCCTTCCTGCTCAAGTCCCCCGTTATCCACCGACCTGGCCCAATGTACGAGGCGTCTTCCCAAGGCACTGCACGCGGGCGTCCCTGGACGGAGACTCCCGCTCCGAATTCACCTCCGCCGCGTTGTCGGCGCGCGACAAGCCACTCCGGGCCGAACTATCGAAACTGAACGGATTGTCGATGACCTCCGCTGATTCCCCAGACTCGCCGTCATCCAACCCGGTTGTGACAGAACCTGAAGGCCTGGGCTGGCGCAAGCGGTGGACAATCGTGGGCCTGTGCTTTGCGGCGTTCCTGCTGTGCAACATGGACCGCGTGAACATGTCCATCGCCATCCTGCCCATGGCTGAGCAGTACGGGTGGGACTCAGCCACCGTCGGCGTCGTCCAGTCGTCCTTCTTCTGGGGGTACCTGCTCACCCAGGTGAGGCATGCTTTCTTCTTGTCAGCATGCTTTCTGGCGACCTTGCTTGCGCCTTAGTCAGCTCTTTGCTTTTTGGCTGGTAAGTGTGCTTTGCCATTGGTACGCGCACTTTGCTTTCTGGTGAGCTCGCTTCGCCACGGTATGAAGGGGGGGAGGAGACAGTGTCCAACTTTCTCGCGTGACAGAAGAAGGACAAACATGCGTAGCACTGGCGAAGCCTGCATTGCTCCCCGGGTCCTGCCGGTGGTGCGCTTGCGCCGCCTCCTCTTGCCTCCCCAGCGACAGTAAAGCATCCAAGTGGCGCATCTCCATGTTGGGATATTTCCCCGTTTGCTGTTGGGTTCACGTTCACGTCAACAGGGCAAACCAAGCCTATTGCGGTGCACTGTTGCAGGGTTCATGCTGGCCTTGTAATACATCTCTTGCGGCCGCCGCCACCCAACTGTCACGCCTCACTTCCCATGCATGGCTGCAATGTCTCTCCAGTCCCCAGTCAAAGGCGTGCTCTTTCTCCCCCTCTTTGGAAACCATGTCAACCTGCTGAGACGGGCTGCCCCCGACACCATCACACTTAGGCATTGTCGTGTAGCATAGTCCTGCGCGGGCACAGCTCCGAGGGATGAGGGGGTGGGGGGGGGGGATGAAGCCGGGTCGGCGGTCAGGTCAGGCCGCCGCTTGGGTGAGCGCTTGGATGAGATTGAGCAAGGGACAACGGGTGCATCGTGGGCATCCATGGGTCCTTATTCCTTCCCATTGTTCTTTTTGGGCATGACACGGCCTCCTAGGGACGCTGTCCTGGTGGGACCAATGGTTGGCCAGAGAGAGATGTTTGGTCAGAGAGAGGAAGAGGATACCACCGGCTTCTTCTACATCCTTCCGCGGTCGTTTGCTCCGGGATCTGGTCATCCGTGGAGACGCATGATGACGACAGTCGCTCCCTGCCTACCCATTCCAAGTACATCAAGCCCTTTCTCTTCACAAGTCACTTCAACTCCATCGCCTTCGCCCCCCGTCCCCCTGTCCCCACCACACAAAAAAAAAAACAACACACACACACACACATGCACCCCGGAACGTTGCAAATCCGCCTCTCTTCGGCTCCCCATGGCCCTCCCAATAACATCCAAATATCCCCCCCCCCCCCCCTTTCCGTAATAACATCCAAATGCACCACCTTTTTCCTCCCCCTGGCCCCTCGCCTCCCCCTCCATGTCCTCATGCGACTTCTCTTTCTGCTATTTCCCCCTCCCCCCAATGCCACACCCCTTGATGCTAACCTGAACCCCCCCCCCCCCCCCCCCACACACACACACATGCACACACGCACACACGCATACACGCACCTCACCCACCCACCCACCCACCCACCCCACACCCCACACCCCACCCACACCCCACACCCACACCCACCCCACACCCCCAACCAACCAACCAACCAACCAACCAACCAACCAACCAACCAACCAACCAACCAACCAACCAACCAACCAACCAACCAACCAACCAACCAACCAACCAACCAACCAACCAACCAACCAACCAACCAACCAACCAACCAACCAACCAACCAACCAACCAACCAACCAACCACCACCACCACCACCACCACCACACCACGCACACACACGCACACACACACACACACACACACACACACACACACACACACACACGCACGCACGCACGCACACACACACACACACACACACACACACACACACACACACACACACACACACACACACACACACACACACACACACACACACCCCCCCCCCCCCCCCCCACACACACACACACACGGTGCGCGCATGTCCTCCGGTACCACACGCAAAACTTAATCGCATCCTGCCCTCACCTGCACACAGATCGCGGGCGGCGTGTGGGCGGACCGCATCGGCGGCAAGGCCGTGCTCTCCTTTGGCGTGGTCTGGTGGTCCGTCGCCACCATGGCCACACCCTGGGCCGCCGAGATGGGCCTCCCTGCGCTGCTGGCCTGCCGCGCGTGCATGGGCATCGGCGAGGGCGTGGCGATGCCAGCCATGTCTAACATCGTCTCGCGTTGGGTGCCCGCGTCCGAGCGCTCACGGTCTCTGGCGCTCATCTACTCGGGCATGTTTCTCGGGTGTGTACTATCTAGCATCTGTGCCTGTGTGGTTGTTGGCTCATGTTCCTCGGGTGAGCGATTGGCCGTGCTATACACAGCAATACCATCTTGTGGGGGCGCCTCATGTGTGGGTATGGCTGTGTATGGCTTCTGGGTGGGTTTGTGAGAGCGCTAGCTGGCACTCATCCCCGCCTTGGCGCGCATGGGTAGGGTGGTGACAATGCAACCTTGCTCTCATTCACTCGAGCATATTCCTCGGCTGAGTGCGTGGCGCCTGGGTTTCCCTTGACAAGCACTTCTGTCGCATGGTTGTGTATTGGGTGGGTGTCCTTAGCAGGTCTGTTTGTTGGGATACTTGTGTGGGGGGTTGCTAGCATCCGCGATGGCTTCACCCCCCCCTGGTGGCGGCCCCCCCACAAGTCTGAGCTCGCGCCGGCCAAGTCCCCTGGTGCCTACATTTATAGCAGGTACCCCGTGCTGGGGCTTTAGTCCTTTTAGCTCACGTGAGTTAATATTATCTTAATGTGAACTGTCCTGATGCTCACACATTCCCGGCCCCTTTTGTGCCTTGCCCATTTCGTGCCTTGCCCATTTCGTACCTTGCCCATTTCGTGCCTTACCCATTTCGTGCCTTGCCTATTTGGGGGCCTTGCCCATTTCGTGCCCTACCCATTTGGTGCATTGCCCATTTCGTGCCTTGCCCATTTCATGCCTTGCCTATTTCGTGCCCTACCCATTTCGTGCCTTGCCAATTCCGTGCCTTACCCATTTGGTGCATTGCCAATTTCGTGCCTTGCCCATTTCATGCCTAGCCTATTTCGTGCCTTACCCATTTCGTGCCTTAACATTTCGTGCCTTGCCTATTTCGTGCCTTGCCCATTTTGTGCCTTGCCCATTTCATGCCTAGCCTATTTCGTGCCTTACCCACTGACTCTCGGCCCGTCCCCTCCGTGCCTGTTTGTTCCCTGTCCATTCATTCCCGATTCGCCCACTGTCCCTCCATCGCCCCCCGCCCTCAGCTCGGTGACCGGCCTGCTGGCGTCCCCCGGCCTGATCGAGTCGTTTGGCTGGCCCTCGGTGTTCACCCTGTTTGGCTCGGTGGGCGCGCTCTGGTTCACCGCATGGACGCGCGCCGCCGCCTCCTGCCCCGCCGAGTGTGACAACATCCACCCGGACGAGAGGCGCTTCATCCTCAGCTCTGTCAGCGTGACGGTGAGCGGGGGGGAAGCGATAATATGAGTGGCAAAAATGATTCTAGTGGCGATGATGCTCTGCAAGCTCTGTCAGCGTGACGGTGAGCGGGGACGAGTAATAGTATCAGTAACAAAAATGACTACAGTGATCATGCTCGACAAGCTCTGTCAGCTTGGTGGTGAGAGGGGCCCTAATGCTCTCCATGCTCTTGTCCGATTGCTTGCAAGATATACTACATGCCCCAGTTTCTAGGCCCCTGTCTAGTTTCCTCTGCCTAGTTCTACTACTAGTTCTACTAGTTCTACTACAAACTTAGTATGCAGTCCCCGATTGCCTCTCCTTGTATGCCCCTCTCCCTCTAATGCCTCTCCATATGCTCCGTGCCCGATGCTGGCGATTGCGGCAACTCACCCGCGCTGATGCAGGCGCCCGTGCGCGACGTCCCCTGGGCGCTGCTGCTCTCTCGCAAGGAGGTGTGGGCCATCATCCTCGCGCACTTCTGCCACAACTGGGGCACCTTCATCCTGCTGACCTGGATGCCCACCTACTACACACAGGTGTGTGCATATTGTCGTCAGAAAGCAACAAATGTGAAAACGCTAGCTGCCCAAATCTGAGATTCCGCGGAACACAGAAAATAAGAAAGCCCAGAAGCTACCAGCAAGGAATCGAAGATAGGACCCTTGGATGATTTCGCGGCTGTGTGAATCTCCTGATCCGAAGGCATCTCACTTAAGGTTTCGAAGCAGCCCAACTGCGAAAAACCTGTTTACCGGAGAGGGGTGCCAATATGTCCGATATTGCTGAATCTATAGAAGATGACTCACCACTAGAGCTATGTGCTCAGGAGTACTGACGGACCAACGCGGTATTCTAGTATCACACACTATATATAGTATCACACAGTATTTATACATATACAATCACATTAGCACGCGATATTCTAGTTGTGCAGGCGTGTGCATACGTACTGCCCACCCACTACACGCAGCTGTGTGCATACGTACTGCCCACCCACTACACGCAGCTGTGTGCATATGTACTGCCCACCCACAACACGCAGCTGTGTGCATATGTACTGCCCACCCACAACACACAGCTGTGTGCATATGTACTGCCCACCCACTACACGCAGCTGTGTGCATACGTACTGCCCACCCACTACACGCAGCTGTGTGCATACGTACTGCCCACCCACTACACGCAGCTGTGTGCATATGTACTGCCCACCCACTGCTCGCAGCTGTGTGCATATGTACTGCCCACCCACTACACGCAGCTGTGTGCATATGTACTGCCCACCCACTACACGCAGCTGTGTGCATACGTACTGCCCACCCACTGCTCGCAGCTGTGTGCATATGTACTGCCCACCCACTACACGCAGCTGTGTGCATATGTACTGTGCGCAAGTGGGTGCCCACTATCAGAGCTGCAGCACAGGTCGTTTGCAAGCTTCTATCACTAGTTTAACTGAAACTGAAGAAATAACAACTGAGCCATGACGAGAACGCGCTGATGGCGTGAGTACGTGGAAGTTTGTTGACAACAACCCCAGACCCTGCGTCAGCAGGGAGAGAATTACCCCTCATGCCCTGACGTTTGGGCATTACCCCTGACATATGGGCATGCCAGGTGCCTAGAGGACCTCGTCCTGCCTGTTTTCCCGTCCTCTGCTCGGTATTATGTCACTTGTTGTTGTCTGCTCAACTCTGCTGCCGTTTCCATGGTCGCTATTGCCGTCGTCATAGGATCATTTTTTGGAAACTGCAACTGACCTGGTCGTCCACCCATGTCTTCCTGCCACCAGGTGGTCCTCAATTTTCCCAACTATCCATCACCCTTGCAATGTCGACTCCCCCTGACGGTCATGCTCTATTCTGTTTTTTTTCTGGTTTTGTCTCTCTTCTGTTTTTTTGCCTTCCAACACCCACTGGATCTCCCCCCCATCTGGCTTCCTGCAACCCCACGCGGCCCTCCCCCCAGGTGCTGGGCTTCAACCTGTTTGAGTCGGGCATCTACTCTGTGCTGCCCTGGCTGCTCATGGCCATCTCCTCCAACGCGGCGGGCGCGCTCGCGGACGGGCTGGTGTCGCGGGGGACCGACGTCACCACCGTGCGCAAGGCCATGCAGACGGTCGGCTTCCTGGGGCCCGCGCTCTTCCTCACGCTGCTGCGCCATGTGAGCGGTGGCGTGTAGTCCGCTATCATAGACAGGTCAAGGGTTGTGCATAGCCATGATGGGATTTTCATGGGCTTTCTGTCAGCTCCCTGCGTGTGTAAAGTGACTGCTCGCAGCCAGTGATAGAGTTCGCCTGGTCACGCCACAACATGTGGCAGGACCCTACTGAAGGATGAGCCGGGCAAAGCAAACGCATCACCGCCCCATCCCGCCAAAGCCCCAGTGCCCGGCAATGCCCCATGTGTGCGGCTTGGGTCCTGTTCCACAGGGGTTTGGGCACGCAGAGTCCAGCGACTTTTTATGAGGGTTTTGCCCGTTGCTGTGCGAAGCTGTCATGCTCGCCTTGTGTCCTCGCCAGGCCGTGGTCTCCTTACTCTATTTCCCCTGAGGCCGACCCGCCTCATGCCCACCCAACAGCATCATGTGAACCTCACATTCTTGCCGGCTCTCTTCGTAAGCATCTACCTTAGGATTTTGTTGTGACATTCCGATTGGAGCTATTATGTTTGCGCGGCCTTGGCGCGTGCAGCCCCTTATTTGGCGGGGTGTGGGTTCCATAGTCCCAGTAGAGCCTCCTGATTTGACCTGAATTACCTACACAGTGGCCGGTGGAACCTGATGCCTTGTCCTGATGCCTGTCGATATTATGCTTCCACCCTTCTGTATGCCCCACCTACCCACCCACGCTCCCTGTCACACACACACCCCGGGCTGCCAGGTGGACGCGTCCACGCCCATGCTCGCCGTTCTCTGCATGATGGGCAGCCAGGGCACGGACGCGTTCTCCCAGTCAGGCCTGTACAGCAACCACCAGGACATCGGGCCGCGCTACGCGGGCGTGCTGCTGGGCATGTCCAACACGGCGGGCGTGCTGGCGGGCGTGATCGGCACCGCGGTCACCGGCATGATCCTGCGCGAGGGCTCGTGGGATGACGTCTTCTCGGTCTCCATCGCGCTCTACCTGGTGGGCACCCTGGTGTGGCTGACGCTGTCCACGGGCAAGCGTGTGTTCGACTGACGTGCCCATCCCGCCATTAAAACACTCAAACGGACGAGCATCGAATCAAACCTAAGTGCCCATGTCAACCGCCTCGTGGTTTGCAAAGCGAACGTTTCAGAGGTGGTCTGGAATCGTTGGATTCCAGGCGGGGTTGGGGGATTCTTAACTAAGGGGTAGGCGGCATGCCTGCGATGCCAGTGGGAACCGTGTTTGATACAAGGACGTTGCCTACAAGGATGCTACGTAATGCACGGTGGCTCGCTAAAGGCACTCGTGTGTTCCGTGGCAGCCCAACAGTGGGGTGTGTACGCGTGACGGATGCAGTGAAGTTGAAGAGGGAGGCCCTCAGGGTGCCGAGGGTGCGGTCCTCTTTAAGGGGCCAGATGGATGGGAGATGCTTGGGGCGGTGGGTTCTCGTGTCTCCGGTCATCTGCATTGGCCCGGTCCCTTGTTACGACAGGAGCATGGGCGGGACTTATAGACCTACATGCTCGTGTCTCAGGGTGAATGGTTTAAGTTACCGGTTCGGCAAGCCAGCTATCCGCACCTCTCTCTTGCGAATGGGTGGAACTTGTTGGCGGGGGTTTGTGTGCTATATGGGGCCGCGTGTTTGGCAACGGAATGTCCCCATGGCCTTGGGCATCCTTGGGCTGATCACCATCAAGCAATAACTCGGTGTGGCAGGAGGTGCAGAGCATGGAGGTTCCATCTGGGAATCAGCAGTTCTAAATATGGTGGGTGGCGGTCTACTAGTGACCTCGGCTGGTCTACTCTGCTGCATGGTGGTGCTGGCAATCGCACAAGTCACAGGGAAGATGGTTGAAAGCATGTTGTGCGTGGCTGGCTAGTCGCAGCTGGCTTGGCTGGTGTATGGCCACAGTCCACACGCATGTGATCATGCGCAAGGTGCACGCATGGCTGCCAGGCAGCGTGCTGCATGGGACCATAATGAGCGGTGACTGCAGCACCATAACATCCAATGCATTTCAGTTTGCTTGCCAAACGCAAGCAAACGACAGATATTCTGTAAAATGGTGACAACTGTGTACAGGCCTCTTGTCTTGAGTGCACCACTGGACACCAGGAAGATTCACATGCGCAATAGCCTAGAGCTAGGCTCTGCATATGTTACCGTGGATGCAAGCATCATTGGAAGAACAGATATGAGACAGGTGGCTTATCGAGGGTGTGCACAGATGGCCTAATGTGATACCAAGCAAAGAAGAAGATATGTGGAGGCAAAATGCCAGCTAGCAAAAAGCTGCAGGTTATTAAGTGAGACAGAGGAGTAGATGAAATGTAACCATCAATGTGTAAACACCTTTTAGAACCTTGCGCAATGTGTCGAGTAAACTGAGAAGTTGAATTTCTTATCCCATTCCAAAATAAGTCGAGCATGCTGTCTTCAGTTCCATCAATGTGTTTTTTACATCGATCACCCGGGACTTGGCACAGCCAGGGCATCGGATACAACGGATTATGCCACGATGCCACGAGGTAGCCATGGCTGACGGCGGAGCTCATAACTTTCACGTTTGAGCCCCGAATTCAGCTGTGAATATCACTATCGCTTCGTCTTTCTAAGACGCACATGCTGATATAATTTTCCGAATCTATTACGCAATATATGACGAGCAAACGCTCCTCGACGCAACGCAGTTTAGCGGATGCGCTCGGCCATGAAAATACGTCTGCAGCTTCGCCCTCAGGTCCGGCAGGCAGCGGTGACACTAGTCGCGCACTGGTGGTCGCCCCGAACCCTCCCGGGCTCACTGCATCGTCTGACCCTAAACGCACCCGCTCAGCCGACAAAACAGGAGGGTCTTCACGCCCCTCGGAACCGCGCTTTCGGCCCCAACCTTTCCAGGTCGATGATCACGACTGGACCAACATGTCTCCGGCCGATGCTATGCACTGCATCTTCTACGGGGACGACGCCTCGCTTTACAACCTGTGCCTCCATCTCCACGACACCAATCGCCTCCTCTGCGTGCCGACGGCAGCCGCTGGCACAACGTCAGCATGGTGTTCGGATCCCCCCGCCCCCGCCTCCAGCATGCCATCCTCAACTCCCTTCTCCAGCGCTCTGACGGCGAGATCTGGGCTCCATCTATCTCCGCCCCCACCCTTCGTTCCATCCTTACGGAAGCCTTTCAGCAGCACGTGACCTCCCTTGCCGCCGATGTGGCAGCAATGGGGGGCACGCTGGCTACTGAACTTCCTCACCTCTCCACCACCGCCGACTCCACCTCCACTGCCATTTCCGCCTCCACTGCCGACATCAAAGCCCAGCTCCTCGACCTCGACCAACGCCTTCAAGCCACCGCCACCGCCCTTGAGTGCTTGCATGACACCGCCGGCCTCACCGCCCAGGCGGTGAAAGACATCGCCGCCCAGCCGGCACCTGCTGGCCCGGCCGGTGATGCTCCCACCACCTGGGCGGACTTGCTTAAGCATCACACCACCTCCACCACCTCCACCATCGCGGCACAACTCAAGCAACAAGCCCTCGACCTTCGCGAGGAGGCCGACATCACCCAGCGCAGCCACAATGTCATCGTCAAGCACTTCGACCAGCCGGCAGGTGAGACCTCCACGAGCCTTCTCGCGGCATGTAAGCGCGACATTTTTGCCCCCATGTGCACAACTCACTGGTGAGCTGCGGATGTCGGCTGTCCGCCTCCCCCGCGCGCGGGGGAAGGCTGGCCCGGCACCTGTGCTCCTCACCTTTAAGTACATGGCGGACAAGCTGGCGTTCCTTAAATGCCGCAAGAAGCTCTCGGAGACTCGCTTCACGCTGGACGACGACTTGACCCTGGCCCAGCAACAGCGGCGACGCGAGCTATGGCCGACCTACAGTTCAGCTCCGGCAGAGCGCAATTAAGGGGGAAGCCGGTATACTGGAGGGGGGCGGTCATCCACGTTGACCACAAGCCCTGGCAGGCACCTCCTGCCACCTCAGACTAGGGAATATATACCAGTAGTGTAGATTAGTCAGGCTTAGCCTAGCATGTGGCCCACGCGCATGTGCGCTGGTTGTCTCTTTGATAATGGCCCCCATGGATGATGCCTTCAGCATTTAGCCAAGCCATGCCTATCATGGGACCCCCATGGATGTTGCATTAAGAATTTAGCCATGCTATGCCTATGCAGAGAGATGCTCTCTGTTGAGAAGCCATTCCCTAGCTCTTGTATAGATAGCCATGCTGATCTTCCCCCACATGACAGGCTCCCCCTTAGCTGGGCATAGCTTGATAGATCAGGAGGGTGCAGGTGCCCTAGTGCACCTAGAGCAAGGGTAGCTTACATTCCCACCCTTGCAGGAAGTAGCCCAGAATGTATTAAAAGCCATATGCGGCCTTCTCAGGGATATGTGCTACATGTACTCCCAACGGAGTACGTCATGTTCCTAATTAATACAACGGCTTATGTGCGACATGCAGGCCATATGCTGATCAGCAATACATACAGAAAAAAGAAATTAAAAAAAATATACGGCCACCAATTTGTAAACACCTTAGTTGCACAATGTGTCGAGTAAACTGAGAAATTGAATTTGTTATCCAAGTCGGGCACGCTGTCAACGATGCAGTTCCATCAATTCACTAATGAATTAATTACCACGTAGACTGCGTCACGTGGGTTCCAATATAAAGGAAACTTCAACCCGTACACACAATGAGGACTGAGGGCGCCCAAGCTAGCTTCTCTTACCGGGCGCGGCCCTCCGCCGCCTTGACAGGTTCTGGACATGTCGGTGCCTCAGTGAGCGGCGCAAGCTAGCGCATTCCGTTCGAGGCCCTTGTCCTCAGCATCCCCCTTTACGGCTGCGAGGCCTGCGTGGACCCTGGACCAGGCGCTGAGCATGCAAGCAGCTTGACGTATACTTACTTAGCCATTGCCTAGCCATAGTAATCTTCCACCCCATGCCAGGCCTTTTAGGTATGATACATCATGGTGCATCACCCCCTACCCCACCACCTCCACCCCCACCCCCATCACCACCCTGCTCCATCTCCGCCCCCACCCCCGCCTGCACCCCCCTTTTCGGTCATGAACGCGCGCCCTTGGTCATCGCCACCTTCAATGCCCGCACGCTCCAGCCCGATGCTGACCGCTGTCACTGCCTGCGCAGTGACGACTGTCAGTGCCATCGAGTATCCAATCTTATTGGTTTCTGCATCGACAATAATATCGCCATCCTGGGAATCCAAGAACACAGGCGCACTGCATCGGCCCGCGGATCAACTGCCCTTGCTGCTGACGACATCGACGGCTGGCGGTTCTACTACGGAGGCGGCGACGGCACCGGGAACGGGGGCGTCGGTCTCCTCTGCTCCCCGCTCGCCGTACGCCACATGGGCGAACCCAGCTGGTCAACGCTTGGCTCCTTGTGGCCACTTCAGTTCATTCGATGGAGGGCCACTCGACCTACGCCTTGACGGTGGGCGTTGGTTACGCACCCCACTCCGGCCACCCAGAACAAGACCGCAAGGACTTCTTTGCAGCGCTGGAGAACCTGGCGAACGGCATCCCTGGTCGCAACTACCTCGCTCTGCTGCTGGACGCCAACGCCACGCTACCACCGGGTACTGGCGGATGTCAGCACGCCCCCAACGGTACGGTCTCCAATGCCAACACTGAACTTTTTGCTGATTTGCTTACGACATGCGATTTGGTCACTGCCAACACCCGCTTTCCACATAGTCCAGATGCTTTGGTCACACACACCTCGCCAACTGGCACTGAACGCTGCATCGACTATGTTGTAATGCGCAAGCGTCATCAAGGATCTGTTCTAGCTGCTCGCTTGCATGTGATCCCCCTGGTGCGCTCCGATCATCGCATCGTCACCGCCCGCATCCGCCTGCGATTCCCCTCGCCCTTTCGTAAGCACGTGGCACCACCTGATTTGCGCACACTTCAGTTGCTTGAGAAATCTGACGACGCTCTGGAGGACTTCCCACAAGCGCGCGGCAGAGGCGTTTGTCGACGCGCTGGACATCCCGGCCAGCCACGCCCAGCTGTTCGCTGCCGGCCCGGCATCGGCCCTTCGGCACCTCGCTGACAAGCTGCCCGCAGCCGGGGCCCTGCGGCCCCCCCGCCGCCCGCCCCGCTTCACCAGCCTGCACCGGCTCCCCGCCGTCATCCAGGCCCGGCAAGCCCTGCGCGACAACAACGACCCCGCCCGCTACGCCCGCCTCAAAGCCGATTACCACTCGGCCATCCGGCAGGCGACCAAGGAGCAGGAGGACCTTCATGTCCGCGAGTACTTCGCCCACCTCAAGGACCAGCACGGCAAGTACGCCTGGACCCGCGCCTGCGTCACGCCCAACGGCCCGCCGGCGGCGCGCAGCCGGCGCCGCGGACGCTCTCTGGCTCACCGCAGCAGCAGCTCGACCAGTGGTATTCCTCCCAGTCCCGGCTGCTCGGCGCCCCCCCGCCGCCTCCGCCGCTAATTGGCCCTCTGGCGGCCGCACGCCTGGCAGTAGCACCGCGGACGTCCCTGCGCCGCCCACGCCGCCCGCCGCTGAGCAGGACTACACGTACCCAGCCCTGACGGAACCCCTGGCCGACCCCAACGAGCTCCCGCCGTTCACCGAGCTCGAGCTGAGCACCGCCGCCAAGCAACTCCGCTTCTATGCCGCCGTTGGACCTGACCAGCTCCCAGCCCCGGTGATTAAGCTGACGGCGCTCACGGGGTTCCTGCTTGACGTCTGCAACCGGATCCTGCTTGCCGACGCGCCGCCGATTCCTGAGTGGCAGCACAGCTACCGTATTATGCTGTACAAAAACAAAGGTTCCCCTGACGACCCCGCCAACTACAGAGGAGTCTGCATCCAGAGCGCCGCACTTAAGTTGTTCATGCGCATGATCCTCAACCGCCTTCGTTCTGCTCTCGACTGTCACCTTGGGGAAAGTCAAATGGGCTTCCGTCCTGGGCGCAACACCGTCATGGCCATCTTCGTCGCGCGTCGCCTCTTCGAGGAAATCGCTCTCCTGCAACCTGGTGAGTTTCCCGCCATCCTGATCTTCGTCGACTTCATCAAGGCTTTTGATTCTGTCCTCTGGGACGCTCTATGGGCTGTACTTGCTCGCGCTCGCGTCCCCACTCCCCTGATTACCGTCATCCGCACGCTGTATGAGGGGTCGACCACTTCGGTGCGCACTCAACACGGCATTACCCCGCCCTGCCCACTGCAGACCGGCGTCTGGCAGGGTTGCGTCCTGTCGCCGTACCTGTTTATTATTGTAGTGGATTATGTTATGCGCCAGGCACGTGCTCGCTTTGCTAGCATTGCAGGCCGTGCCCCTGGCCTAGCGATCACGAACGAGCTTGGGGAAGGGGGGCCGACTAACAAGCAGAATTTACTAGCTGACCTCATTTATGCCGACGACATCACGCTCATCGAGAAGCCGGAGTCTGCCCAACTTTGGCTGGACTGCCTGGCGCTCGAGGCTCGGGCGGTTGGTCTAGAAATCAGCCCCAAAACGGAGGCCCTGGCCCTCGGCATGGCAGGGCCCCCACCCACACTCCGCCTCTTAGACGATGCCGAGGTCAACTACCCTCCTTCAGGCCGCTTCAAGCTGCTCGGCAGTTGGCTTCCCGACTGCGAGGACGACATGACGACACGGATCGGCATGGCGTGGGCGCACCTCCATGACCACCGCCGCTGGTGGAGCAACCCCGCCCTACCCCGGATCGTCAAGCGTGACCTCTTCAAGGTCGTCATTCTGACGATCCTGACCTACGGCGCCGAGACGTGGACACTGACGCAGGAGCTGGAGCAACGACTCGACGGCGCCGTCACCAAGATGCTGCGCAAGGCCCTTAACATCCCCTTTGGTTTGCACATTAGTAATGAGGATTTGTACGCTGATTTGCCCTATGTTTCCCACATTATTAGGCACAGGCGCCTGGGCCTAGCCGGGCACCTGGCCCGCACAGATCAGGTAGATACATCAGATAGACTAGCTGGCACCAAGCCCGCCCAGCCTGGGCGATATGTCCTCACCTGGCGTGCCCCCGGCCGCGCGCGGCAGGGCCGCCACCCGTGGACTTTTCGTGATAGACTCGGCATGGACATGTGCTACACTAGACGTGACGGGCTCACCCCCGGGCAGCCTCCTGGTTTGTCTGTAATATGGAGGCAGATGGTGCGCAAGGATAGATGGCAAGTAGTGATGAAGGAGACCACCCCCAAGCCTGTGGGGGCTCCGCGTGTGACCAAGTATGGCATTCATAGCGATTCGGGCCGCGGTGCCCACACCCCTGTAACTAGGACCTAGATAGCTTATACCATCCATTCCATAGATAGTTGTACATCCTACACCTGCAGGTTGTCGCCCTGATTGTATTACAAACCCATAGATGCCCCTTTCTCAGGGCTATGTGTTACATATGCTCCCCACGGAGCTATGATTTTAATTTAATTTAATTTTTTTAATCCATTCCATCCCATGTTCCCCTCCCACTGAGGACTTATGCTCACGTGACGCAGTCACGTGTCGGCTATTAATTAATTAATTAATTAATCATGGTGCATGGTGCAGGTGCACTTTGTGCACCCAGAGCAGGTGTAGTTTACACGGCCCCACCCTTGCATGCAGGAAGTAGCCCAGAATGTATTAAAAGCCATATCGCCCCCTTCTCAGGGATGTGCTACATGCACTCCCAGCGGAGATATGTTCCAATTTTTAAAGAATTTAGTACGCTATGCTGATCCTTTTCTGAATGGCGAATATTAGTATACCGGTGCGATCGCTAATTTTTTGTCCCCACGAACCAATGATGTCATGATGCCAGCACGTTGTCGTACGCTGCAAGTTCAACGGTGGCAACTTGGGCCTACGCAGCCGCATTTAATACTAATTTATTGCACAGTGAACCCGGAGCCCAACCTGGCGGTGTAGCTGCCACATACAGTTAGCTGTCTCACTTCTAGTTTAGATGAGAACACTGAGTAGCCAATCATACGGTCACGGTTCATGACAGATAGAATAGAACCGGTATTTGATTGTTGCCCATCCCTCCCTCCCTCCCTCCCTCCCTCCCTCCCTCCCTCCCTCCCTCCCTCCCTCCCTCCCTCCCTCCCTCCCTCCCTCCCTCCCTCCTCCCTCCCTCCCTCCCTCCCTCCCTCCCTCCCTCCCTCCTCCCTCCCTCCCTCCCTCCCTCCCTCCCTCCCTCCCTCCCTCCCTCCCTGGACCTCCCTCCCTCCCTCCCTCCCTCCCT
>RPFO01000226.1:5000-7500 GCA_009746045.1 Mesostigma viride | reverse complement strand
CTGACCTGTTTCACGTTCCGGTTTCGCCTCAAAGCGATGTCTTGCTGTATGGATGCCATTCGTGCCTCCATATAGGCAGCCGTGGTGACTTTTGCTCTCGATTGGCTACGAGCAGCTTCCATCCGGTCTTGATAGGCTCTTTCTGCTCGAGCAGCATCGGCTTTTATAGTCCTCCACGCCGCCAATTCTCTAATCAACCTTGCTTTTTCTCTACCTTCTATAGCCTCTTCGCGTTTTAGCTCTAGCCTTTTTGAAAAATGTTCGTGATGATCCATTTCGGGGGAATCCATTAGTAGGCCTCTTTGATAGACAAAGCGTAATGACCTTATCGCTACAAGGTGGGACCCAAAACGATTTAGTCCTCGCACAATGTTCCTGACCCGTCAGCCAATCCCTGGAGCCAAACTATGAAATTGCTACATGCTTGAATTCCGGTACCACTAGCAGGAAAGATTAAGTGGAAGGGACTCTAAATGCAATAACAGATAGGAGTTTTTTTTGAAGGGAAATGCCACCATAAGCTCGTGTAAGCAGATAAACATCCATGGTTGCGTTGTGCCCCCTCGCTAAATATAATGGGGGATTTCGCGGCACGTGCGCGTCGTACGCGTGTCACATGCACAGAAGCTGGGCGCATGTGACATCGGAGCATGTGACCGATGCCCGCTTCATCAAGTGCATATTAGTACCGACCGGTTGGCCGTGTAACCAGGGTGTAACTATTGTACGTACTATGTACCTACTACTGTACGTACAGGCCCACCAGGCCGCCCGCAACGGTCGTGGCAGATGCCGGTACCTAATGTGTTCTTGACCTGTGCACGGGCGCAAATTTAGACGGACCGCGCTTCCAGACTTGGATGACATTTTGCGCACCAGCCCAGGCCACTTCATTTATGAAGGCACTCATCAAGGGCCAGGGCAGCATTTATGAAGACAAACAAATTGACACAATCAATCTGACACGCACGGCGCCTTAATTGCCGAGCGACAATATTTTTGTCCGTGACAGACGACATCTAGCCCGGGACTGTTTTTTTTTCAGCAATGTGGCAATCATGAAACATAGGAGTTTCCTGTATTTCTGCCCGGGTAGTTGCATCAGATACTATTTAAAGATCGACTAGGGCGTGGCAGCCATGCCTTACTGTGCGGATAGATCCAGTGCCACGGGGAAGACGTGAAGCATAGTGTTGGTTTCTTTTATGACTATCCCTACGCGTGCGTTAACGGCAGGTAAATTTTAAGAATACAGCACCATGACAGGAACTGAGGTTCAACTAATTTCTTGATGAAGTACCTCAGCTGAGCCGCAACGTTGCACGCAGAAAATGAGCCGCGCCATCCTCCGGGCGCTGCTGGCTATCGCATTCAGCTCTGTCGTCCATGCAGTTAGCTCTGACACGGGAGAGCATAGGACTCGAAAACATGTGGACAATTCTATGGCTTTATTTGCATGGGGACGAAACAACGCTGGGCAGCTCGGGCTAGGTAAGTGCTCTTGCACCATCGGGATTTGTTTGTATTTATGTAGGCCGGCTCATGCTGTGGCAGATGCCTGCACTAGGCTGCTTTGCGGAATCCCCTGGGTGTCACCGAAGTGCAGACAAAGCAGTGTCATGATTTGTGTATGAAGCTTAGCGGATTAGCGGAAGCGCATGGCGGGTCAGGGACATAATCCAAAGTGTGTCAGGACTACTACCACCACCACCATTGTCATCGCAATAAAATACTAATACTATGAATATACTATAAATAGAAGTAATAGTAGTAGTAGTAGTAGCAGCAGCAGAAGCAGAAGCAGAAGCAGAAGCAGAAGCAGAAGCAGAAGCAGAAGCAGAAGCAGAAGCAGAAGCAGAAGCAGAAGCAGAAGCAGAAGCAGAAGCAGAAGCAGAAGCAGAAGCAGAAGCAGAAGCAGAAGCAGAAGCAGCAGCAGCAGCCGCCGGCGGCGGCGGCGGCGGCGGCGGCGGCGGCGGCGGCGGCAGTAGTAGTAGTAGTAGTAGTAGTAGTAGTAGTAGTAGTAGTAGTAGTAGTAGTAGTAGTAGTAGTAGTAGTAGTAGTAGTAGTAGTAGTAGTAGTAGTAGTAGTAGTAGTAGTAGTAGTAGTAGCAGCAGCAGTAGTAGTAGTAGTAGTAGTAGTAGCAGTAGTTGTTGTGGTGGTGGTGGTGGTGGTGGTGGTGGTGGTGGTGGTGGTGGTGGTGGTGGTGGTGGTGGTGGTGGTGGTGGTGGTGGTGGTGGTGGTGGTGGTGGTGGTGGTGGTGGTGGTGGTGGTGGTGGTGGTGGTGGTGGTGGTGGTGGTGGTGGTGGTGGTGGTGGTGGTGGTGGTGGTGGTGGTGGTGGTGGTGGTGGTGGTGGTGGTGGTGGTGGTGGTGGTGGTGGTGGTGGTGGTGGTGTGGTGGTGGTGGTGGTGGTGGTGGTGGTGGTGGTGGTGGTGGTGGTGGTGGTGGTGGTGGTGGTGGTGGTGGTGGTGGTGGTGGTGGTGGTGGTGGTGGTGGTGGTGG